>SNQJ01S0061493.1:31002-42033 GCA_010110895.2 Picea sitchensis | reverse complement strand
GTAGAAGATTGGTTATGACCCATCTAATTTCAAGGCAGCTGAGGAGTTATTGAAGAAGAAAAATGCTGACATATCATCTTTGAGAAAACAATTGAAACTTCCAGCCACTGAAGATTCACAAGCAAAGGAAATGGCTGAAAGTGAAGGCCACAAAGAGGAGATGCTGAAATTGATAATGGAGCATAATGCACAGATAAAAGAGATGGAAGCTGAGTTAGACAAGTTGGTTAAAGAGAAAGAACCGAGTGTGCAGATTGTTGTTATCCCACTGGATGCAGTTCCTCTCACATGAGTTAGTACAACAACAACAACCACAACAACATAGATTCCATCAGCCATTCCAGTGAAAGTTCCAGATGCTTTTGAGAAGATGGAGAAATCAATGGAGGACATGTCCCTTCAAGGGGAGGAAATCAAAAAGTTAAAAGAAGAATTAAAAAGCCTCCAGTCCCTGAATTCCATGTTCCAGGCCATCTATAACACAGAAATGCATAAATCACAAAGACTCAGTCAAGAATTACAGAAGCTGCAAAAGGAGACTGTCATGGCTAAAACATTATCTGAGGCCAAGAAAACATCTGGATGGACATCAACAAGTCAATGGTAGAGATATGGCCATTCATACAATTTGTTTTTGAACAACATGAACTGGTACAGAAGGCCAAAGCAACAATTGAAAAGATAAGAGAAGAATTAAGGGAGAAGCCTACAGAAGCCACTGAGCTCATTAGGTTCCTAAACTCCAAGACCAAACAAGCGTTTGAGGCATTTGAAATTGAAGACATGACAACGACCATCCTCGAGGTCAAGAAGGTCTTGACCAAGAAAGGATTGATGCTATAACCATAGGAGAAAGCTCAGATGATGGACATTGGAGTGCAAAGATTTTTTAGCAAGGTTGACACGTTATACAAGAAGGGACTCCTTGGACTACTAGTGATAAATGCCAAGTTCATCACTCTGTCAGACTACAAGTAGAAGATCAACACAATGGCAAAGGATGGTTCTAAATTCACGAATATACAAGGAAGCATTACTAGAAAGGATTTCTTAGAAACATTACAGTTGGACCTGAGCATCCAACATGAGATAAAATATATTTTTATTACAAAGCCTACTTTTTCCAAGTACACTGAAATGGACGAAATATACATAAAGTTACTCAAGGTTTGTATCCCTAGTCAAAAGAGATGGGAAGACATGTGTTCTTTACTTGATTAAAGGTGATGTGGATTTTCGAGTCAACATAAAGAAGACGATCAAGTCAAATTGATGAATCATCAACTGCTTCCCTAGAATCAACACCAAGGATTCGAATAGATTAACAACATTCCTATTATTTTGTAACTTGTAATCTAGTTAGTTAGATTTTTTCTCCACAATATCCTGGTCATTAATGACAAGATCATATGTAACTATTGTATAAATACTTCTCACTTCGAAGTATCGAGGGTTGATTTTTGCGCCCAAGGAGCTATTTGTGTAATCTTTTCAAAAGGATTGACCAGTAATAAAAAGGCTATTCATGGGATTCCTGCATTTGACTTTTGGTGATGTTTATCTTTCTATGTTAAATGTTTACTTTTCTCTGTGATCATTATTTGTCCAGTTTCTAATCATTAAAATGAAGTGAACAGATTTTTTTTTTCTCATACACTCTATTTCTGGTCTTTTAATGATCTATGTGTTATTCATTTGATATTAAGTAAATAAATTCTTAATTGCTTCTTTGCTTGGTTGACCTTCTCACCTGTTCTGTCTTTTTCACCCCATTTAATTCTAATAGATCCAACGGTCTCACTACCTCGCCCTGTGAAGGAACCTCATCAAAACTGTATCTGATCCTGATCTTTAAAACATACCCCATAGCCCAATGGAATTTTAATGCAATTCTTCAGCCGACCTTTATAAACAAACAAACAAATTCAGACCATTTTAACTAGCCTAATATATAAAACCCAAATAGACCTAAATCCTAAAGAGAGGCCCCTCTCTGAAACTGGCAGGGCTAGATTCCAGTTTCAAAAGTGGTTTTGATAAGTTACCTCTGCAAATTTCTTCTACCCTTGACAACCTCTGGAAATTACAGAGTGCTAACATAGTGGCAACCATACTGGGGATTCGAACAAATTTTCCAACTTTTTGAGTTGTCTCCCCTAGAAACTTTATTTCTGAACAATCAAAGATCTAACTTTCAAGAGATAAATGTTCATAGGTTGTTGAAATTTGTACATATTAAATTAGATTTCTTAAAGTTTAAAGTTCTGGCTCCAAAATGAATTCACACAAGATCTCACCTTGATCCAGAACCTGTAACAATAGTAGATAATCCAGAACAATTAATCAGAAAAAGAAACATAGTAGAAGGTCAAGGGAGTAACAGTCCTCTTCACAGGGCCACTTTTCTTCCGGAGAAGCTTGCCACAATCCAGGACATCGAGTTTGACCTACCTTTTGAGCAGAGCCTTTTTAGAACCAAATCTGATAGCTTTGTGGATGAAATAGTACTAGATCAAACCATCCTTCAACCTAGAACCCCTGAAAGACTCTCTCCTGGAATATATTTTGATCAACGGATCCTTCAAGAATTTGATAAATTACAAGATTTAGCATCAAATCTTGACCAAGCTTTGTATAAAGCCCATTTTCAACAATCTGTTGAGCTTTCTACCATTTCTATTGCTGCAAATTCTGTCAATCCTCAAGCATCTCAGTCTATACCTCACAACCTTGCTTCCTCCACATCTTCTGTCACTTCTCCACCACTCATACAAGTTGTCATCCAACCTCCTCCACCAATCATGGCAGCGTGATATGCTCCCCTGGTGTTAGCTGCTCCCTTACATAACATGCCCCAGGACTATCAAACCATGATTCCTCAGTTTGATGGTACTGGAGCCCTTAATGGACAACAACACGTGGATACAATGAATGATTTCTTCGATTTATAGGAAGTTGATGAGGCATATGTCCAAATGAGACTCTTTGCACAAAGTTTAACTGGTGATGTTAAGAAATGGTTTAAAGCATTACCTATTTCTAGCGTTGTTGATATTGCTACTTTTCACCGAACCTTTCTCAATAGATGGGAGGTAAAGAAAAAACCTCTCCAAATTTTATCTGAATATGAAAATATCAGAAGAAACCAAGGGGAAACTGTACAAGACTATTTCACTCGTCTTAATAATATCTATAATGAAATTCCTGATATCAAACCGCCTCAAGCCCTGGCCTTGATCAAGTTCCCTGATGGATTTGATCTTTGATATGTCCTACCAATTGAGAGAAATAAACTCTGCCACTCTGGAAGATATGCAGAAAAGTGTTGTGAGTGTTGAAGCAAACCTATTAGCTAGGAGATCTAGACAAAGATTAGAAAGGAGAGTCACAGTCAAGGAAGAACCTTCCACCTCCACTGCAGATGATATAATAGATTCTTTGGTTAGAACAATGGAGAGATTGGAAATCATTGACAGGAACCCACCTAGAGAGAATCAACCTGCCCCTCAAATTTGAAATCCCAACTTCAGGAGAAATCCTCCCTAGATCAGGGAAAGAGAGCCGAGAGAACAACGAGAACAAAGAGGTCCTGATCAGTAGATCATGCCACCCTTTCAGGAAAACTATGCTGATGATGTGGAAGAAACTATAGAGGGACTAGATGACACTCACATAAATCTTATGGGGGTTCATGATAATGATTCCATCTTTCTCACTCAGGGAGAACATGAACTTTTTCTTCTTTCACAGACTGAAGTAAATGAGGAAGAGTCAGAACAACAAGCCTTCGAAAATTCCATAATGGAAGTCCACATACAATATAACTTAAGGAGTAAAAAGTCTAATGACAACCCAACTAAGAAAGCTTCTGAAACTAAGAAAACCTCCGATATTGTTCCTAAGAAAGTTCTTGAAAAGAAAAACTCAGAGACTCCTACAAAAATATTTCCTGACTCCATACCAAGAACAACTCAAACTGAGGTTGCATCCACAAGTTAGCCTAGTACTTCTGCACAAAAAAATGTGGATGATAAATCAGATTTTCATAGTCAAAGTAGAACTCCTACCACATTCAGCTTGGAAAGTGAATTGGCCAAATTGAAAATACTTATTCCTCTGTCAGAACTGATGAACAAGAATGCTTATAGATCACAAGTGATCAAAGCCTTGAACATATAACCAGGAGTAGGTACATACACTGTGAACATTGTTGATGATCAACCATAGCTGTTGTTTGGTCCTAAGGTTGAGGGACACACTGACAGTGGTTATGTTCCTCTGTTTTACATCAGTTTAAATATCCATGATAAGACATTACACAATGCCATGTTGGATTTTGGCGCTTCTCACAATCTTATGCCCAAGGCAGTGATGGAGAAATTATGGCTTGATATCACCAGGCCTTACAAGGACTTATACTCATTTGATTCAAGCAAAGTCAAATGCATAGGTCTGATCAAAGACTTGTGTATTACCTTGGCACAAATCCAAGCCAAAAGCATGGTAATGGATATTGTTGTTGCAGATATTCCTCCAAAATATGGCATGTTATTATCTCGATCATGGGGTGCCAAGTTAAAGGGTACCTTACAGCTGGACATGTCCTATGCTACCATCCCAGTGTTTGGTAAGCAAAGAAGGTTGTACAGAGAGACTTTGATGAAATACATGGTCATCAGTCAAGAGAAGCCACATAACTATCCTTTATACTCTGTTCATTATGATATGGACTCCTTCATTTTATATAATGATGGTGACATGGATAGTAAAATTGCACAATTGGAAGATGATGTGTATAAACCGGAGGAAAGTAAAGCAATTCCCGAGGAAGATAAAACAATGACAATACAAACTGATGAACCAACATAACCTCTCTGGAGTTTAGATTTCGATGGAGTTGTCAGTAAAGAAGGATCTGGAGCTGGGGTGTGGGTACATAATCCAAAAGCAAGATATTCAGAAATCCATTCTAATTAAATTTCCAGTGCACCAACAATATAGTTGAGTATGAAGCATTGATGTTTGTCCTGGAATTGTTGAAAAAACTTGCCAAAATAATTTCAGTAAGAGGTGATTTTGAACTTATCATTAAACAGATCTAAGGTGAGTATTCTGCCAAATACCCTAGACTCGGGGCTTATAGAAATGTTGTTTTGGTTTTTTTACAATGTTTTACTGAATATGACTTGCAGGTGATTCCTAGAGGCCAAAACATACTTGTAGATGGACTGGCTACTTCGACAACCACTTGTAAAATACCTTTCCATCCAAATCGCCAATACACAGTAGAGGTGAAATGCAGACCTACTGTCCCAGAAAATATCAGGTACTGGCAAGTGTTTGGTAATGATGAACAGATTGATGATTTCTTGCAGTCCAAAAATGAATTTGAGTGTGCAAACATTGATGTAGATAGTGATAACAATAGTGTAAATAAACTAGATTCAGAAGAAATAAATGAAAAAGAAGAAAATTCAATTTTTTTACAATTAAAAGATAACATCCTACCTATAGGGTTAGTCCCAATGGAAGAACTGTTTGATTTCAATGATGTAGCAAAAAATCCAAAAATTGAACCTACTGGGAAATATTTTAAGGAATGTAACATAGGAACAGACGAGGAACCTAAAATGATTAAATTATCCAAATATTTACCTCCTGAGAAAAAACATAAATATATTGAACTGTTCAAAGAATTTGTAGATGTTTTTGCTTGGAGCTATGAAGATTTGAAATCTTATGACACTAGTATCAGACAACACAAAATCCCGATAAAAGAAAATCATAATCCTTTCAAGCAGAAACTTAGGAGAATTAACCCCAAGTTGATGCCCCTAATTGAAAAGGAAATTAAGATGTATGATGCTAAAATCATTGTCCCTTGGCTCTCAAAATGGGTTTCTAATTTAGTTCCTACCAGGAAAAAGAGTGGAGAAATTAGGCTCTGCATTGATTTCAGGAACCTCAACAAAGTCTCACTTAAAGACAACTATCCTCTGCCAAAAATGGATCATATCTTACAAAAGGTAGTTGGATCTAGTAGAATCTCATTATTGGATGGTTTTTCTGGCTATAACCAAGTCCTTGTCCACCTCGATGACCAAGAGAAAACAACATTCGCTACACCTTGGGGCACTTTCATGTATGTGAAAATGCCCTTTTGGTTTAATGAATGTTGGTGCCACATTTCAGAGAGCAATGAATATTTCTTTTGTAGATGAACTTGGGAGATTTATTGTCATATACTTGGATGATGTAACTGTGTATTCAAAAATAGATGAAGAACATTTACAACACCTCAAATGAGTTTTTGAAAAGTGCAGGAAGTTTGGAATCTTGCTCAATCCCAAGAAAACCTTATTTGGTTTAGAAGAGGGAAAAGTGCTAGGACACATTATATCTAAAGATGGAATCAAAATAGACCCTAGAAGAATCTAAGCCATCCAGAAGATAGACCATCCAAGAAACATTAAGGAATTTCAGTCTTTCATAGGAAAATAAACTTTCCGAGATGATTTATCCCTAATTTGGCAGAACTCAGAAACATAAGAAACATGCTTAAAAAATATACAAAAATAAAGTGGAACTTAGAAGCTAAGCAGTGCTTTGATCAAGTGAAGCAAACATTGACACAATCCCTTGTACTAATCAGTCCTGATTGCACTAAAGATTTCTACTTATTCTCTTTTGCTTTTGAACACACCATTGCAACAATCCTTTTGCAGAAAAATAGTGAAGGCCATGAACAACCTATAGCATTTTTCAGCAAATCATTAAGAGATGCTGCATTGAACTACAACATCATGGAGAAACAAGCTTTTTCCTTGGTAAAAGCAATTAAGGATTTCAGAATATACATCCTCCACTCACATATCATTTCTTATGTTCCTAATGCAGTGGTGAAATATATTTTGACTCAAGATAACCTAGATGGTAGAAGAGGCAAATGGATTGCTGTGATCCTTGAGTATGATATAGAAATCAAACCAACCAAACTGATCAAGGGTCAAGGGTTAGCCAAACTAATGGTTGAATCAAATTTTCATGCTTTAGATATAAAATTTCTAGCTATAGTTGATGAACACAAAGAGCAGGCGACTCCACATGTCAAAGAGGTATTTCAAATTCTCCATGGTACGCGGAACTTTTCTTTGTCTTACATCATTTACAAGATCCTCCTGGCTTGACAAAAACTAAAGCTAGATTCTTAAAACTTAAAGCTTTGAAATATTGCATTATGAATGGAAATCTTTACTGGAAATGTGCTGGAGGCATTTCACTGAATTGTTTATTGAAAGATGAAGTTGACAAAGCTTTGCAGGAGTTCCATGAAGGAGATTGTGGTGGACATCTGAATTGGAAGTCTATTGCTAATAAGATTCTTAGGGTTGGTTTCTACTGGCATACCTTTTTCTGCTAATAATATTCTTAGGGCTGGTTTCTACTGGCCTACCTTGTTCACAGATGTCCATAAAAAGGTAACCTCTTGTCACAAATGGCAGATATTTGAAGGCAAAAGGAAACTTTTGGCTTTACCCTTAAAGCCTATTTCGGTTGAAGCTCCATTTCAGCAATGGGGTTTGGATTTTATTGGAGAGATTCACCCACCTTCATTAGGCTAGCACAAGTGGATCCTTACAACTATTAACTACTTCACCAAGTGGATTGAAGCTGTACCCTCCAGGCAAGCCACTGATGCTATGATTATAAAATTCTTGGAAACTAACATTCTCTCTCGATTTGGATGCCCCAGGAAGATTATCACTGATAATGCAACAACTTTCAAATAAAAAAAGATGATAGAATTTTGCAGTAAGAATCAGATCACTTTAGGACACTCTACAACCTATTACCCTCATGGCAATGGGTTGGCATAGTCTTCTAATAAGAGTTTGGTAAATATTATCAAGAAGGTGCTGCAGGAAAATAAGAAGTTGTGGCACAACAAGCTGGTACATGCACTTTGGGCAGACATGCTTACCACTAAGAGATCAATTGGTATGTCTCCATATCAGTTGGTTTATGGAATGGATGTTGTTTTTCCCACCTCTTTGGGTGTTCCTGTTATGATGCTATTACAAGAAGTACATGTAGAACCAAACGACATCCAAAGAAGCATAAATCAAATGATACAACTACAACAGTCCAGAGAGGAAGTTTATAATCAGACTTAGGTGATTCAAGAGAGCATCAAGAAAATCTATGACAAAAGAACCAAGGATGATGATTTCAAATTGGGTGATATGGTATTGAAATGGGGTTCAAGAAATGAAGACAAGGGCAAGCATGGAAAGTTTGACAATTATGGAAAGACCCTTTCATAATACAGGCTCACAGAGGAAATGATGCATTTCTAATCAAGGACATGGGTGGAGCAGATCTGCCAGGAGGACCTATCAATGGCATAATGCTCAAACATTATGTTCCACTAGAATGAAGATTTTTTTTCACTCATCTCATTGTACAAACCATTTTTACTTTTATGTCATGTGTGGGTGATTTTTATCAGATGGTTGAAGCCCAAAGAGAAGGCCCTAAGCCATTGATCAGGACCACTAGATTTACAGTTAAAATAAAGCAAATCAGGATGTAGAAAAAGGACTGGAGAAGAAGATTCAAGGCAATAAGTAGCTGGGCACCTCACAAGGAGAGAACCATCCCCAAGTGGAGCCACTGTTATAACCCTATAATTCATAGGATCACCTGGTGATTAGAAACTCTTCCTCTAGTTGTATTGCATTGTAAATAATATTTTATTCTGCAAATCATTTGACAAAGAAAAAGAAAAGAAAAGAAAAGAAAGAAATAATAACAAAATATAAAAAATGAAAAGAGAGTATAAAAATAGAAAAAGAGAAAAGACAAAACCCCATGAAATAAATTTGGTTTGATTCATATTGTCTAACCATGATCAAACCCTTTAAATTTATGTTGATAGGTTAGTGAATAAATTTGGCCAAACAGTCTAATATTGGTCAAATGTATTAGGTTAGAGCATTTATTAATCCAATAGCCTAAGCTGGATTAATGTGTTGGTTGATTAGGCTAGGAGTTACGTTAGTTTGGTTTCATTTCAATAAGATTTGCAAAAATATTGATTAAATGCCTTTTATTTGAGTTAATTTGATGTGTTTTTGATCCCTTGGTGAAAAAATAAAGAAAGGGGAGCTAGCGCTACCCACAAAATGTTTTTATCCTAAGTGCTATCGAGATTTGACCTTTTGTTATGTTGCGACTAAAGGGCACACACTTTTCAATCACCGATCCATCGACGCCCATATCAACGACCGACAACGATTTTCAGACCCCCCCGTCCTTTCTGCCTTTAACAGTGGGGGTGGGGTCCGAGAGAGCAGTTTTTCCAGCGCGGGCCCCCCACAATGTGTCATCTCCATATCTTACCGTATCACCCCCCACTCAATTCCGCTTACCACCTACCCCCCCTTCGGGGAAATTGCCTAACCGCTCATCCAATACCGCCCATTTCACTCCGCCACTGTACCCCACTACCCTGCCACACGTCACACGTACATCTACCCGTTGGCCAATTAATGCCATCCACATCACACTCATCTACCCGTTGGCCAATCAATGTCGCCCCCTCGTGACCGTTACTCGTCCAGTCACCACCCGCGCCATAACGAACACCCCCTACACCGTTTAACTTCGTTTCTTCGCCATTACCGCACTGTTCACTGATCCAGACACAGTAGACACTGTGTCGTTTCCTGTTTTCAAGATAATTGCCACCAAGCACACCGTCGACATGCGCCATTAAACTTGGTAATTACAGTCAATACCTTTTTTCGTCTTCAGATCTTCGATTAATTATGGCGCTCAAATCCAAATTTGCTGAAATAGAAGAAAACTCATTTCTTCCTCCTCCCATCGACCTAGACCATGCCCCCCCTGGCTGATAAATATTACCGAGTTGCAGAGCTGAAGTTTGAATTCGATTTCTTCGAATTACACTTCTGGCTAAAAGATATTTTCTTATACCAGAGTGACGAGATCGGACTCTGGGATTCTAATCTTCCATTGTACATGTTTCCCTAGACCTATCATTTCCCCGAGTTCACCCTTAATTGTCAAGCCCATTACCTTCTCGACCAAAGGGCTATCATGTCTTCCTCTGTTGAAACTATGTTCACCATTACTCCTGAATCAATAGACTAGATGCTACAGATCCCCAGAGCCGATTCTACCAACCCTTTCTCCATTGAAATTCTGAACGACCTCTATCAGAAACTTTCTTTCCCTCAAAGAGCCCAAATATTCGAAATCTTCCTACCAGAAGATGCGCAGTTTCCTAAGAAAAACCCTTCCTATCGATGTTCCATTTTCTCAGTCAGGGCCAACCAAATCATTTCCACCTTTTGTTGTCTGTTAGGATATTTTTTCTGATGAATGGGTAGACGAACCCATCCAGGGTTTTCTGTCCATTTCTCCACATAAGAGAAGGCTACAACTCAGTTCAATTTCAATCAGTATCTGGCCGACAATATGCATGAACAACTCTTTAGGTTCTCAACAGAGGGAATGTTCAAGTACTCCTCAGTGCTGGTGCACCTGTTCTTTTCTTCCAGGCAGAAGGATTCTCCTATTCTCTCCATAAATTGGATCAAAATGGGAACCCCCAATCAATGACTTCTTGGACATCACTACTGAGGAAGAAATCCTCTAAGTTCATCTTCAAACACTTCATCGATCGGTTTTACCATCCAGTGGTGTGCATGCTCGACAACAGAATGGAACCAAGGATAAATGAGGAGGTCCAAAGAATTCTTCACCCATCAGACTTAGCCAAAACAGGGGACTGGTATCTTTACTAGAACCATACCGAGATCATAGTTTATGGGTGTGAATTGCCACCATACAAACTACCAAAATACCTCCCCGTCAGAGCATTTGCATTGGAATACATCAGGAAGATGATAAATTCTGATGACATCCACTTTGTACCATTTAAGAAGAAGCAACAATTTAGGATCAAGAGCCAAATTGGTTCTTTTATATGTAACAACAGAGCTG
>SNQJ01S0061493.1:3532-28787 GCA_010110895.2 Picea sitchensis | reverse complement strand
GATAAAATATTTTTTTTTTTACAAAGCCTACTTTTTCCAAGTACATTGAAATGGACGAAATATACAGAAAGTTACTCAAGGTTTCTATCCCTAGTCAAAAGATATGGGAAGACCTTTGTTCTTTACTTGAGTAAAAGTGATGTGGATTTCCGAGTCAGCATAAAGAGGACTGTCAAGTAAAGTGATGAATCATCAACTACTTCCCCAGAATCAGCACCAAGGATTCAAATAGATTAACAACATTCCTATTATTTTGTAACTTGTAATCTAGTTAGTTATATTTTTTCTCCACAATATCCCGGTCATTAATGAGAGGATTAGATGTAACTATTGTATAAATACTTCTCACTTCGAAGTATTGAGGGTTGATTTTTGCGCCCGAGGAGATATTTGTGTAATCTTTTCTATCCCTAGTCAAAAGATATGGGAAGACCTTTGTTCTTTACTTGAATAAAGGTGATGTGGATTTTCGAGTCAACATAAAGAAGACAGTCAAGTCAAAGTGATGAATCATCAACTACTTCCCCAGAATCAAAACCAAGGATTCGAATAGATTAACAACATTCCTATTATTTTGTAACTTGTAATCTAGTTAGTTAGATTTTTTCTCCACAATATCCCGGTCATTAATGAGAGGATCAGATGTAACTATTGTATAAATACTTCTCACTTCGAAGTGTTGAGGGTTGATTTTTGTGCCCAAGGAGCTATTTTTGTAATCTTTTCAAAAGGATCGACCAGAAATAAAAAGGCTATTCACAGGATTCTTGCGTTTGACTTTTTGTGATGTTTATCGTTCGTTGTTAAATGTTTACTTTTCTCTCTGATCATTATGTTTTTAGTGTCTAATCATTAAAAGGAAGTTAACAAACATAATTTGTCTCATACACTCTGTTTCTGGTCTTTGAGTGATCTATGTGTTATTCATCTGATATTAAGTAAATAAAGTCTTAATTGCTTCTTTGCTTGGTTGACCTTCTCACCTGTTCTATCTTTTTCACTCCATTTAATTCTAATAGATCCAACGGTCTCACTACCTCGCCCTATGAAGGAACCTCATAAAAACTGTATCTGATACTGATCTTTAATACAGACCCCATAGTCCAATGGAAGTTTAATGGAATTTTTCAGCCGACCTTTATAAACAAGCAAACAAACTCAGACCATTTTAACTAGCCTAATATCTAAAACCCAAACATACCTAAATCATACAGAGAGATCCCTCTCTAAAACTGGCAGTGCTAGATCCTAGTTTCAAAAGTGGTTTTGATAAGTTACCTCTGTCAATTTCTTCTACCCTTGACAACCTCTGGATATTACAAGTGCTAACAAGTTGGATCTTCATTTGAGATATCATCAAATCATAATGAGGAAAAAAGACATTCCTAAAACAACTTTTAGAACACATGAAGGTCATTATGAGTTTTGGTTATGCCATTTAGAATGACTAATGCACCTTCAACATTTCAAAGCTCGATTATTTCTATTTTCAAGCTTTTCCTTAGAAAATTTGTGTTAGTGTTTTTTGATGATATACTGATCTACAACAAAACTTGGGAAGAGCATGTACAACATGTTGACAGAGTATTACAAGTATTGGAAGAGCAACAACTTTGTGAAAAGCCTTCCAAGTGTTCCTTTGGGGTTCAAGAAGTGGAATATTTGGGTCATAACATATACATTTATCCCCATATATGCACCCCTTGGGTCATAGCAGGCCTCCCCCAACGACTTTTGCATTGTTGGAATGAACAATCTCTAGAGTTGATAGGATATGACTTGGGCAGGTATATCGACAAGACTAATCCCAAATTTGGATTGTTTGCATGTGTTTGCATGTGTTGAAGTGGATCTAGAAAAAAATCTTAGAAGTTATCAATTTCAACCTTGACAAGTGGTCTAACCTTCAATGCGTATAGTACGAGCAATGCCTCTTCAATTGTAATAATTTCCATGAATATGGCCATTTTCCAAATATGGAAAGAACAAAAAAGATCCCCCTTCCCCTAGATTCATCGACAAGATAAAATCACAGTGGGCTAAGAAAACCATAAGGCAATAAATAGGGATCTCAACATGAAATTGCTCGAGTGCCCAAAGGCAAACTTGCTCTTGAAATATCATGTTGATTTGCATTGCGATCACATATGGACCTTAAAGAGCCAATGTCTATCCCCTCATTGTCACTTCCACTCAGTGTTTCCCCACCCCTCATTGTCACTTCCATTCAACCTTTCCCCACTCCTCATTTTCACTTCCACTCAAACCTACCCCACTCATCGATGAAGGTCAACCTCTCCCTTCCGTGGAGAGGGAATCCACTACCTTCTTTGTAGCCTTTGCCACCAATTTCTGTGAACTCCCATGAGGAGTGTGCCTCCCACATGGTCTTAGCACAAGGGAAGAACCCCCTTCTATATTCAACATACTTCCCTTCAAACCTCTCCCTTGATGTTATCCATAAATCCCCAAGGTTTCCATTGTAAACATTTCTATCTTTGTTTATCCTTCCAACAATGAGGCACTGATTAGGGATAAAGTCCAACTACAAGAAGAAGAAGAAGATGATGAGGTTAAAACATAGAAGAACACAATTAGAAATAGAAACAAGGAAAGGAAAGAAGTTCCAATGAATACAGGTAAATCACTTAGAGCTTGAGTGACCCTTCGCACTACCTTTGGCAGTGGTAGAAAACCCCCCACCTTAATAAATGAAGATAGTCTCTTGGAATTGTAGAGGAATGGGAACTACAAAGAAATAGGGAGCAATGCGAGACTTCATTTTCTTTGAAAGAGTGATTCTTACTCTACTTCAAGAAACCAAACTCGAAGAAGATACAATAAAGGATTTAAGCATTACACTATGGAACCATAACTAAGGGAAAGTAGTAAGTGTTAGAGTTAACTGTGGGGCATTTACATTCTTCGGGACTTGAATGTCACGGAGCTCCGTCAATTTGAATGCACACACATTGTTGAATATATACTCTCCTAATGGGTAAGACCATCGAGCAATGGATTCAAATAATCAATATATTTGGTCCAATGCATTACCAATAGAAACAAAAATGTCAGGATTCCATCGTTTTTGAGACCTATTTCAATTCAAAATAGAATATTTGTTGGTGATCTAAATGTGGCACTGTCCTCTGAAGAAAAGAGGGGGGATGTATATCAAATATTTCTTTAGGGAGTTGGTGGGTGAACTAGTTTTGGATTGGGACCACTTTGACCTGATACCAAAGAGAGGGAAATACATGAGTGATCAAAGCCTTGGATGAGGGAACATTTTTGAGAGGTTGGATAGTTTCCTTATCTAGAGCTTTTTCCTATTAAACAACTTGCAAATTTACTACTTCATTGCCTTGTCCTCATGCTCAAACCACAAATAAATCTGTCTTAAGCATACAAGCGGATAAGGATGATGACCTGATCCCCTTCATGTTCAATCCCATGTAGTTAGAACATTAATAGGGTTGGGAAACCATTCAACAAGCCTGGAATAACCTGGTTCAAGTGTTACCTTCCTTTGTTTGAAGAGAAAAACAATGAAACCAAACGTCAACTTGAGCATTGAGCCAATAAATATTTTTCTTCTCCATTCAAGGAAAGAGAAGAATAACAAGCTCAATGGGAAAATTTGCAAGCGACCATGGAGTCTCTTGAAATAACAAGCGAGTTTCTATCCTAGGAAAAGGATCTCCTAGAAAGGATGCACAAAGCCCATTGGAATGTGGAATGGGGTTGTCTTGTAGTCAACAATGATTTTGTGTTTAGTGGCAGGGGTTTGCTTTCTCATTATCTTGCATTGAATTACAACATCTAAGAAAATCCTAACATTGTCCATGTACTACCTAGCTGGGGATAAGCCTCAAAGTGCCTACATAGGGTGTTGAATTTGTGTTTTAGTTTTAAGTAAATATTTTGTTTCTCATAGTTGCATTCAATTTTAGGTTTAGATCCCATTCTTGGTTAGTTACATTTGTTGTTACAACAATATTCTATCACTATTTTGAAGCATTCCCAAATGTCTATATTATTTTTCAAACTTATCCCCAATGAAACAAGAAGGCAAAGCCCAAGGGAAACACCAAGGTTGAGACAATGTCATGAAAAAAAAAAGCATTTGGTAAAAAAATGCTTGTAAATTGTTAAATAAGGAGAGATTTTGTTCATGACATTATTTTTTGAAGGGAATGCAAACACAAATTTGTATCTATATCCATACACAAGGAAGAAGAGGACAAAATGAATTTGGGGTTTCCCATTTTTATTGTTTCAAAATGAGATGACCAAATGCTAAATGAAACAACAAGGAGGAGGCCAAGAAAAATGACAACATGTGGAGATAAAGTGTTGTATTTGTGTGTTTTCATTTTAATCCTCCAAGTGTTTCCGTAGGATCAAAATAACTTGGTATCATTTCCCCATGCAGATGGAGCCCGATCTTTTTTTTAAAGAATTCTAAAAACTATAAACAAAATAAAAATAGACTACTAAGAAAGGAAAATACAATGAAACTCACAAGAAAAAAGAGGTTTGGAGGGTTTTAGGTTTTTATGGGTTATAGTTTGAGGGTTATGTTTTTATGGTTTTGAGTTTTTATGGTTCTTGTTTATTATGTTGAAATTTAGGGTTTTCTTAAAACCAAAATGAAAAAAAAAACATCCATAAATAAAATGTATCAATTGCATCTTGGTTGAGAAGAAAGCGGAGGTACACAAGAGCCTTTTCCTTTCTTGGATAAGCTCCTTCTCTTGGCTGAAAGTTGAACATAAACTGTAGCCCATTGTTTTGTCCATTTTTATAACACGAAGAATCTTGATCAAGAGTTGAGAAGATTCTTCATTGATAATTTTCCACAATTAGCTTAGACATTTAACTCTCTACTAAGACATTAAACTCAGCCAAAATTTTCTTTTACTCCACCTAAACTCTCATTCAAGAGTTTCTTTTACTCCACTTAAACTCTCAATGTAGAAATTTTTAACCCAAGATAAACCCACACAAACTCCTGGTTAAGAAATGTTTAAATATTTCAACCAAGAAGTTTAACTTTGCTCTTAAGAGATTATTTAACTCTCAATGGAGATGTTTTGTTGACTATTTTCATGAAAATAACAATGAACATTGCATTGCATTGCTGAAATTCATTCCAAAAAGTGTCACCCATCTTCATATTTACACCGTAAATGGAGAAGAGTCGACCAACTCTTGTCCATTCAACTCCTAAAAAATGTTATATCTAGGGATCATTAGAGTCTATCAAAATAAATCATAAATGGAGAAGGTTCAATCAACTCTTCTCATGTCTCCTTGCTATCATGTTAAATGAGGGAATGAGTTAAGTGAATGACATATACGTAAGAATGGCAATGTAGAAGATTCAACTAAGCTTTCTACATTTGATTCTTAAGAAATGTTATATCTAGGGATCATCGGGGTACATTAAATGAATCTATAGATGGAGAAAATTTTATCAACCCTTCTCCATGCTACTTGTAGATGGAGGAGAGTTGATCAACCCTTTTATGGATACTCATAAGTATTGCAATGGACATTGCAATCGAATATATTTGGCACACTCTTCTCCATATTCCCCTAGAAGAGATGAATATATGGATCCATTGGAAATATGGGTAAAATTAAAATATAATATGACATAGAGAGGGTTTGATGATCATTTCTCGATGCTTCTCCAATGTAAATGGAGAATAATTGGCCAACCCTTTTGCATTAGACTCATGAAAAATGTTATTGCTAGGGATCATCAGGGTCAAAGGAAAGAAACTATATATTTAAAAGGGTCCAAGTTGATCCTTATCTATGTTACTTGTAGATGGTGAAGTGCTATTTGACCCTTCTATGGATGCTTGTAAATTTTGCAATGGATACTATAATTAAGAAGAGTCAGGAGACCCTTTGTACATATTCTACTATAAAATATAAATATATCAAATCATTGGAAATATGGTAAAACATGAAAAACATCCTTCATTGGATGAGCAAAACTGGTGCTATGAATACCATTGTATATATTGACATAAAATATAAATATATCAAATCATTGGAAATATGGTAAAACATGAAAAACATCCTTCATTGGATGAGCAAAACTGGTGCTATGAATACCATGGTATATATTGACATAAAATATAAATATATCAAATCATTGGAAATATGGCAAAACATGAAAAACATCCTTCATTGGATGAGCAAAACTGGTGCTATGAATACCATTGTATATATTGACATGATGATAATGATGTAAATGAAGAAGATTAAACCAACCATTTAAATTCAAATCCTAAAAAATGTTATATGCTATAATTAAGAAGAGTCGGGAGACCCTTTCTACATATTCTCCTATAAAATATAAATATATCAATTCATTGGAAATACGGTAAAACATGGAAAACATCCTTCATTGGATGAACAAAACTGGTGCTATCAATACCATTGTATATATTGACATGATGATAAGGATGTAAATGAAGAAGATTAAGCCAACCATTTAAATTCAAATCCTAAAAAATGTTATCTCTGGGAATAATAATTGGGGACCGTGAAAGGTAACTCTAGACGGAGATGGGTCAGTCAACCATTCTCCATACTACTTGTAGATGGAGAAGAGTTGTTCAACCCTTCCATATATGCTTGCAAGTAATAAAAAAGATTTAATCGATCCTTCTATTAATCATTCCTCAAGTCTTCTTAGATGCGAATGAAAAAGAGTCAGTCAACCATTATCCCAACATTCTAGTTTATTAAGTGGAATGAGTTGAGTGAGGGATCGATGTACATTTGAAATATTATTAAAGGTATTTTGGTAAAAAGACAAACTTATCATGTACATTTGAAATATTATTAGTTGCATTTTGGTAAAAAGACAAACTTGATGTTGCATATTCTAGGTATACTTCCTATATTTGTATCTCTAAAAGTGTGGGATTATGTTGAGAAGAATATGAAGTGTATCATTATCAACTAAAAAATTGTTCAGCATTATCCCTATCCGTGGATGATTTTAAGGATGGAAACGTTTTAAAATGTAGAAACTCCTCAAGGACCCAGAACATTTAATCCTCCATATGCCAACTATAAATATTTAGAGATATTTTTTAAAAATATTCAAACTTATAAGGATTTTATATAGTTTCTTTTATAAAATTCTTAATATGCATTTTAAGGTAAAATAATTCTTTAGCCTATAGGAATTTAAATCCATTTTAAAATAATTTAATCTTGTTTTGGAAAACCATGAAAATTAACCCAAAGCCCATGAGCGAAATTTAGCCCCTAAAATTATCTATGTCCCTATCTATATTGTTTCTATAGAGATCATGATAAAACATAAACAATGATCAATCAGTGAAGGGATTCACTATGGTAGTGAATGATGGTTTCACTATCAAGTAGATCCTATAATATTGGCCATGTCTATCTTGCAAACTATAGGGATCATAAAAACATACTACAAGGAAAACACCTTTTAGTGGAGGTTTTTTGTGTTACAAGATTGGGCAAAATTATAAAAAAAAACCTTTGTTATTGGTACCAAAGGTTTTCACAAATGTTTTAATGGATTTGCACTATAACTAAAAATTCTAGGTTACTAAAGGTTCTAGCATAGGTTTTTTCACAGTGCTTTTAAAATGATAAATCACACTAGTGTGGCAATTATGTCTATAATGCATCAATGCACAACATACTTATACACATTAGTGCCTTAACATATTGACATTAAACTCTGGTGCATATTATTTATTTTAATTGGTCCAATGCTTGAAAGCACCAGGGAATTCATATTAATAATATGCATTGGTGTGCTACATTTATGACATGCACCAGTGCATATTATATATGTTGTGAAGCCCTGGTGTATACTTAATACATAAAAGCATCGATGCATATAACAAATTGTGCACCATAAATTCTTGTAATGGTAATAGTAATGTCGATGGTAACAATATTGGTGAAGGATGCAATGCGTTTGTTGTCATTAAGAGCACCAATGCATTTGTTGTTGTTAATAACATTGGTGTGTTTGTTTATTAAGAGAATTGATGTCTAAGTATGTGTAAACCACACCATTTAATTCAAATGAATACTATGGAGTGATATTTTGTAGTGCTGAAATTTTCCACATTGTAGATATGCAAATGAAGCTTCCTAAAAATCAAATATTTTGAATATTAATATTGATTTTATGTTTTAGTTATTGTGTTTGGATATAATCATTTCATTAATATGTTGTATCATTTAAACAAATATATCAACTTATTACACCTTTGTTCATTGTAACAATCATCCATACTTAATCAACAATGTAACATCTTATGATAGTGGATAATGCAATAGAATAAGAAATTTATTTTATTATGTACAAATAATAGACTCTTCGTTATACAAAATGGGACAACATAAAGGTCCACAATATTCAAAATGTTATTAAATAATGGTTACAATTATTGGTGACATGTCATCCAATAGGGACAATATGTCCACATTAAACAACATGTCTAATTTTCACAAACAACCATTCCAAAATATACAACTTGTAACATTCAATTTTGATGATCATCATTCATTGCTCAAGATGCTTGCATGCCTCGTATCTTTATTATTTGCATGGTGTATTGTACTTGAATTATTTGAAATGTTTTGTTGATTGGATTGGATTTGACATTGCGCATCTTCATGTTCCATCTACAAATATAGAAATAGACTGTAATGCATATATCTTCATTTGTAGTATAATATACATGGTTGTCTAAATAAAAAAGAGTACCATAGCAATGATTGCTTCTTAAACAATACACATTCTTTTGAAACCATTCTTCATATTATGTCCCAAGATATCTTTTGTTGGCTCCACTCCATACTTCATTTTCTGTGAGTTTTATACATCATGACAAAGCATAGATACAATTGAAGGTTTCTTGTTGTCCCATTAATTATAAAATAAGAGAAGTAAAACAATATAGTTACCCATAAATTGTTGAATTAACCCTTGGGACTCCAACATATATTCACAACCCATACAGAATCCATTGTCAATCAAATCTTAGGATGACTCTTCTTTGTATGTTAGCTATTAGAAAACATCTATGTATGATTGCAAATAAATTAAAATATACACATCACAACAAATATGGAATATTAAGTAGGAAAAACTCATTAAGTATTCACAAAGTTTGCGATCAACCTTTTTTTCTACCTTGTCGTCCCATCTAATGTGTTGAATGGGTTCCATTTTGTTTTATTTTAAGCAACAATAAAATAATTGAAAATTGACATTTTATTTGATAATTAAACTCTCTGTACATAGAAAAAAAATCAATGAATGCATATATGTGATGCAAGTTGTTGTTGGCATGGTTTTTCTTATGATGCAATTATGCTCATTTCTTTGGCCATCTCATTGTACACATGTTTCATTTTTTTCCGTGGAATTGTACACATGTTTCATATATCACATCAATCATCCTTTGAATTTTATTAATCTTTTAGAAAAATATGAAAAACATAACAAAAAAATTGATCAATATTTATACAAAAATAAATATAGCAAAAATATTAATTTGTTAATTTTATGGACTAGTGTATGCATATTACAAAAAAATATGTTTAGCAATAAATTTTTTTAATTGATTATATTTTTGTTATTGCAAGTCTCAAATGTTTCATTTATCATTTATCTAGAAACATTTGTTGTAATTTATGTATAACCTAATTCTTGCAGTCATTGGATTGATTTTTGTATTGTAAATGGAAAAAACATTTATATATTCTTTTCATTATATCCCTTATAGTTTTATAAAAGTGTTCCCTTTCTCATTAACTTCCAACTCCATTCTAGATGAACTAAGGAATAATTTATCATCATTTACATATTTCATATTTTTTTTTTATCTTCTTAGGACGACCTTATGTTCCCTCGTTGGTGATCCTTACACAACATTCAATAAATGAAAAATAAAATGTTTAAACATGTTGGTGATTATTGCCAAGACATACATTTATAGTAAAAATCCAAAGAAAATTTTAACATTGATCACCTTTTGATCCTCCTAATTCATTTCTTTGCAACGTTTCCATAAAAATTATATATTTTGCATGTTCTCTTCTTGAGATGTGCTTTCCTTGACCTCTCTGCTTTAAGTGTTTTTCCTCTGATATTCTATCATTGATATTTTATCAATAAAATACCTAAATAATGAAAAACAAAATTTATGAAATATATTTTACAAACAAAGTAAAGAATTTTAAGATAATTTTTTTTTCTAGGTTAAATAATGTGTACAATACAATAACACACAACATTGTGTTTAATACACACTTATGCACTGGTGCATAGTTACTATACAATGTGCACCAACACCCATGAACTTAGTAGTATAATTAAAAAGAAAACAAATATTGAAAAAATAGTGTGTTTAATACATGTTGAGCTAGCAACAACCCCCCACACTATTTTTGACTTTAGTACCCCTTGGAAGCTAAAATAATATGCCCCTCCTATTTTTGTTTAACTTCTTTCATGTACATGGTCTTCATTTTACCTCAAATTTTAAGTGCTTTTAGAGTTTTCCTTGATTTTCTTTTCATGACCTTGTAGATCCTTCTAAATCCTTTAAAAATTCATTTTTGGAAAACTTGCATGAAATTTTATTGCATCCTCTTGAGCTTTGTCTAGTTGCGACCTTTTGCACTAAAATTATTATCCCGTGACACAAGTGTTTTGCATGGGATTTATTTTATTGTGATATGATGCATATCACACATCTCTTGTTTTAGTTGCGACATTTTGCATCTTGATAAATTTTCATCTTTGTGACAAATGTTCTTCCAACAAACCTTTTTCTCTGCTTTCTATTGTTCCTTCAAAACTTTTATCGTTGCGATATATCGCACGATTGTTTTTTCTACGACATATCACATGACTTTGAAAATCTTCCTCATGTGAACATTCGAACGAACCAATACTAATTGCGGACTCACAAACTTCTTCCTCATGCGATACATTGCATGTAAATAT
Organism: Picea sitchensis; assembly: GCA_010110895.2. NCBI lineage: Eukaryota > Viridiplantae > Streptophyta > Pinopsida > Pinales > Pinaceae > Picea > Picea sitchensis. The sequence goes on along the minus strand of SNQJ01S0061493.1, from coordinate 17,746 downwards.
TTTTCATGTGATACATCATATGGAGACCATTTTCCTCCCACTACGATATCACACTACTGCAATCTTTCTGTCAACGTGATATATCACAAACAAGTTAGTTTCCACGTGATACATTGCATTTCAAAAAATATTTATCTTTGCGACAAACTTCTTTTTGCATCGCATAAAAGTTATTTTCATGTGATCAATGATGTGACTTCTCTGACTTTTTTGAAAATGGTTTTAAAAGTGGAAAATAGTCATTTTTAATTATAAAATCCCCCACACGAATAATTTATTTCACATTTATCCATCGAGATTTTGTTTTGAGCATCGAGCATTGAGCACACTTTCCATGTCCTCAACTGCACTGGCCACATCACCAATAGATAATCGTTGCTTAAGAGGTGTGCCCCAACCATGGTTAAGGTTTTAGATTTTCTCGGCATGTTTTTTTGAAAGAAAAAACATCCAAATTGTAAGCTAACCTATATTTTCTGTTGTGTGTGAAATTCAACTGTGAATCCCCTCCCCACTAAGAAAACTTAATCGAACTCACTAGTCCCTTTGTTCATTATCAAGGGTTTTCTATTGTAAATTATCTAGATAACCCCCCCCCTATGAGAATATCCTCTGCAAATCACGTTCCTTGTAAACTCTTTCTAAAGCCTCAGTGTCTCACCTCCCACATCACAAGGTTATACATTTAAATGTGATGCCACTAGGGTAATGCGGGCCACGTGTAAACCATTTAAGGGACATAATGGAGGAGACCTTTGATAAAGTGAAGGCCACCATAGAAGTAGCTACAACACTTCAAAGACCATATTTCAGTAAGTATTTCCCTTTGTACACATTTTCTTTCAATCATTCTCTTCTAGAAGTGCTTACTCAAGAAGATAAGAAAGGGAATGAATGCCCAATTTTCTCTATGAGCATTGGTCTATAGGGGTTGAGTTGAACTACAAAACAATTGATAAACATGCTTTTGTTTTCTACAAATCAATCAAACAATTCAGGCCCTACATACTCAAGAACCACACTAAGGTGATCATGCCTCAGCCAACAATTAGGTCACTATTTTTCATATGCAACTTGGAGAGAGCAGAGGAAACTAGATGATTTCCATCCAAGAACATGACCTCGAGTTCAAACTTGTCGTAATTGTTAGAGGTTAGGGTCTTTGTAAGTCAGCAGTTGAAGTAATGGAATTGATTGTTTCACACGTGGAATGATGGGAGAACAAGATGCCATTGTACGTGCAAGAAGTTCTATATGTGCCTACACAAAATGAATCTTGGTACAATGATCTTAAAAGAATACTTCCAACACAAGACTTCCCCTGCTCACTTAAGCTCTAAACATAAGAGTGCCTTGAGGCTCATATATTCTCAATACCAGCTCATAAATGGAATTTTATTTAGAAAGAACTATTTTTTGTACTCCTTTGGTGCCTTGAAAAACAAAATGTTAATAAAGTTATCTCAAACCTACATGATGGATTAGGAGGAAATTTTATCGGTGAAACCACTACACATAAAATCATAAGAGTTGGTTATTACTAGACTACATTTTTCAAGGATGCTCACACTTATGCTTAGAGATGTAAATTTTTTCAAAAGTGTGTTGGTTGTGAGAAGAAACTTGCAGTCCTTTTACAATTTGTTGTTGTTGAAGAATCATTTGAGCAATGGGGATTGGACATCATTGGAGAGACACTTGTATATCTTGACCACAACTAATTATTTTACATGATGGATTGAGATTGTACCACTAACAAAGGTAAATGAATATGTTTTTGTCAATGTTTTGGAGAAACATTTGATTACTAGGTTTGGATTGCCAACTACTATTGTTTTTGATAATGCTACATATTTTTCTTCTTTAAAGTTAACTAAGTCATCATCCATAGATACACAACTAAATATTACCCTCAGGGAAATGGAGTAGTTGATTCCACTAATAAAAACTGGATCTATATTATGAAATGAACCATAGTTTACCATAAGAAGAACTCGCACAACACTCTACCAAATTACCTCTCGACAGATAGAGTGACTCTTAAAGCCTCTCTAGGGACATCCAATTACTTCCTTGTGTATGAGAAATAAGCTATTCTTCCCCCAAATATTTTTTTTCCTTCTATTCAATTATCTCAAACCTCACATGGACAAAATGGTATAGTTATCCAAAAAATAGTTGATACTCTACCTAGAAGAAGAGAGAGAAAGAAAAGAAGAAATTTGTTGTGCCTCAACAGGGTATCAAAATATGGTTCGATAAGAAGTTTGCTAGAGAAAAGGACTTTCAAGTGGGATAATTGGTTCCAAAATGGGATAATCCACATGAAGACAAAGGGAAACATTCCAAATTCCAATAGTTGTGGCTTGGTCCTTACTTGGTGATGAAAATTTTTGGCCTAGGCACATATAGATTGCAAAATATTGAAATAGAAGTATATCTCCTTCATGTTGATGGTTGAAGTGTTGAAAATGCATTTTAGTTAGATGCCATCTTGGCCATTGACTTGTACATAAATAACTTGGTTTTTTGTTTTTAAAATTTGCATTTCAATTGTGCTTGTTTTCACTTGTTTTATTTGGACAATTCATTCGCTTTTCTCATTTTGAGTTGTTTGTTTCGCTTAATTAGTTCCTCTTTCAAAATCACATTGAGTAATTCCTTTTCTATAAGAAGATTCTTGTTGCTGATATTTTCTATCTATTTCAATGGCATGGCATACAATTGGTCAAAATCATGAAAAACCAATCTCAACCCAATGGATAAAACACTGGTTCTACTGCATTGTTTGTTACTTCAATTTGGTATTCAAGACTTTGACTCTGTGGTGGAACATTATTTGGAAAAAAAACAACCATGAGTAACTTATGCCCAATTATGAGTAGATCTTTGGTTAACTTCATGGCTCCTCTCACTTACATTTATTTGATGATTGGTATTTTACCCAACAACTTATGGAGTATCCAAGGTATTCTGCACAAGGAAGAAGGTTATCATAAAGAAGGTATACCTAAGCAATTTTCATTAACAAGTGTCATCCCACATACCTTTAAAGGACAATTGAAACCCCCCATCCACCTCTCCCTGAAAAAAAATGGAAAGAGAAGTTTTTTAAAGGTAAAGTCTTGGTTGAGACATTTCATATCACGTGGGATATTAAAGTATCTCCACAAGGGCTTATGGACACTTGCTGGTAGTGTTTCAAGACATGTGATACTAGGGTGACTTCATCGAGGCTATGGACGCTCACTGGTAGCAGAGAAACACCAAAGAAATGAAATAATCGGTTGAACTTTTCAACATTCCTTGTGTATATCTACCTTGTGATACTATGCTCACCTCTGAGGGAAGTACAAGTTAGGGAATGAACTTCATGCTTTATCCTTGTAGATGTAACCGATGACGTACTCAATTTCGATACGAACACTCATCTGGATTATATGAAATTCAAGATATAGTGGGACCTGCTAAGCTAAGTTTTAGTGCTTCATTGAGGTAAAATCCTCTGTTTTTAAAGAACATATAATTGTTTTATGGTTCACTTGTAGAGATTCATGGCTTCATTTAGTGTGTTACCAATTGTTGAGCTAGCAACAACCCCCCCCGCATTATTTTTGACTTTAGTACCACCCGGAGATTAAAATAGTATGGGATCCATACTATTTTTCTTTAACTTCTTTCATGTACATGGTCTTCCTTTTACCTCCAATTTTGAGTGCCTTTCAAGTTTTCCTTGATTTTATTTTCATGAATTTTGCGATTCTTTCTAAATTCTTTAAAAAATCATTTTCAAAAAACTAAGACTTTGTCTTACTATGACATTTCACATTAATTTTTTTTTCTCACGACATAGAGCATTTCACATGGAATTTGTTTTACTGCAATATGATGCATATTGCACATCTCTTCCTTTACCTGTGAAATTTCACATCTTGATAAATTGTAATCTTTGCGACAAAGGAGCTTTCCAACAAACCTTTTTCCTTCGCCTTCTATTGCACCTTCAAAACTTTCATCGTTGCAATATATCACACAATTTTTTTTCCCTGCGACATATTGCATGACTTTGAAAATATTACTCATGTGACGCATTCAAATGGACCAAGAGTTATCACATACTCACAAACTTCTTCCTCATGCGACACATCACACATAAATATTTTTCATGCCATACATCACATGACCATTTTCCTCCCACTGCAATATCACACATCTGCAATCTTTCTGTCAATGCGATATATTACAAAGAAGTTAGCTTCCATGTGACACATCACATTTTTTCATAGATTTATCTTTGCGATAAGCCTCTTTTCACACTAGATAAAAGTTACTTTTTGTGAAAAGGAAATTTGACCAGTGATGTTACCTGTCTAACCTTTTTTAAAATAGTTTTCAAAGCAGAAAAGAGCCATTTTTAGTTATAAAATTCCCCTCACAAATCATTTATTTCACCTTTCTCCACCAATAACTTGTCGTGATCATTGAGCACCAAGCACACTCACCACGTCCTCGATCGCACTGGCCACACCACTAACAAAAAATTGTCTCTTGACATGTAAGACCCAACTATGGTTAAGGTTTTATCTTTCATCAACATTTTTTTAAAATAAAAAACATCCAAATTGTAACCTAACCTGGCCTTCTATCGATGTGAAAAATTCAATGGTGAATTTCCCTCCGTTGAGAAAACTTAATCGACCTCACTAGTCCCTTTGTCCATTATCAATGATTTTTTGTTGTATATTATCTAGACAATTCCCCCTTATGAACTTACTCTTTGCGGAGGCACCAAAAACCACATTCCTCGTAAACCTTGCCTAAAACCTTTGTGTCTCACCTCCCAGCTCAAGGGTTTATACATTTAAATGTGGTGTGACTAGGGTAGTGTGGGCCATGGGTAAAATATTAAAGGGACATAACATAGGAGGCCTTTGATAAAGTGAAGGCTTCCATAGAAACATCTCTAACACTTCAAAGCCCATATTTTAGTAAGGAATTATCTCTATCTACATTTGCTTCCAATCATTTTCTTGTAGCAATGCTCACCCAAAAAAATGAGTAAAGGAATGAACGCCCAATTTCCTCTATGAGCACTAGTCTACAAGGGTCCGAGTTGAACTATCCAATAATTGATAAATTGAATTTTTTCATCTACAAAGAAATTAAACTATTCAGGCTCTAATATTCAAGAACCACAACAAGGTGATTGTGCCTTACCTAGAAATCTAGTTAGAGATCACATAGAAAATTGGATGACTTCCATCGAGGAATATGATGTTGAGTTCAAACCTACAACCATTTTCAAAGGGCAACATCTCTGTAAGTTAGCAGTTGAAGCAATGGACCCAATTGGTTTGCACGAGGAAGGATGGGAGAATGAGATGTCATTGTACACACATAAATTTATCTTGGTATAATGATATTAAAAAAGACTTGCAACGCATGACTTATCCTACTCACTTAAGCTCCAAACACAAGAGATCCTTGAGGCTTATATATTCTCAATACTAGCTCATCAATGGAATTTTATTTATAAAGAACTATGATGGTGTACTCTAATTCCTTGAAAAAAATATTTTGATGAAGTTATCTTAGAGCTACATGATGGACCACTAGGAGGACATTTTTCCGGTGAAGCAATTGCACATAAAATCCTGGTTGTTGGTTATTATTGGCCTACAATTTTCAAGGATTTTCATGCTTATGCTCGGAAATTTAAAATTTTCCAAAAGTGTGCTAGCCATGAGAAGAAACCTACAGTCCCTTTACAACTTGTTGAATTTAACAAAACATTTATCTTTGCAACAAGGCAATTTTCGCACCACATAAAAGTTATCTTCTTGCAGAAAGGAGATTTGGGTAGTGATAACCCATCTGATCTTTTTGAAAACAATTTTAGAAGCATAAAATAGTCATTTTGATATGGGCGTATCTCCCTAGATTGGAAGAAACTTTACTTTTTTCACCAAGTTGATTTGAAGTTGGCGACAAAGTGGTGAAAATGGTGAATTTATGCTTTTATGAGTTTTATAATCTCACACATTTTTATTAATGCTTTGTGAGATAAGTCTCATGCATTTATCATTTTATTTGATTAATGATTTGTGAGATGCACATGCATTTTATCATGCTTTAAATGAGCTTTTGAAAAACTCATGCATTTAATTCATTTTTGTAAAATGATTAATACTTGTGAGGGAACGTGTGCCTCACGTATTTTTCATTGAAATTGTAATTATGGAAATTGGTTTTTATGTGAGAAACCACCTCACACAAATTTTTCAATTTTCTCACTGGTAGGTTGAGAGAATCAAGGGCATGGTTGAAGAGTCTTTGGGTGGTTTTGAGACTTTTCCCATTATGCGCTTGAAGATAGTTTGAGATCCTACTTTTATGGATCTTGTTTTTCCTCTTTTGTAATTAGATCCTATTATTGTGGATCTAGGAATTAATACTCTTTTTTAAGAGTGAGTGAGAAAAAACTATATAATTCCTTATGTGAGCCGTATTAAAAAAAAAAAGAGTAATGATGAGAGAAATGAAGAAATAATGAGTGGAGTTAGAGAGCCATAGTGCTACTACTCCTAAGTAATTAGAGGCTTATTCATGTAAGGAATTATCCTTCTTGATGTATGGAGAGTTATTAGTGTGAGTAGTCTTCTTGAATTCTCATTGAAGGAGAAGGCATCTCTTATGTAATCACTTGTGAGAAGGTCCCAACATCTTTTGAAGAAGGAATGAAAGCGATCTGTATTCCAATTGAAGCGGGTCCGGAGACGTAGCCTAAGAGGGGCGAATTCCATTATCAACATTGACTATCTCTCTCTTGTATTTTCATGTTCTTTATCCATTTTGAGTTCATATTTTTAATGTATTAATGTTTAAAAGCATTGTTATTAATGAACTCATATGCACTTTAATCCTTATGCAAATAATTCGTCAATAAAAGATTGTCGATTGAAAATTTGTGTAGAGTAAGTACTTTCCCGTTTTCAGATCAAGTGGTATCATAGTAGGCTGACTGCTTTGCAGGATGGGAAAATGAGCGAAGAGAAAAAAAACTTCAAGAATTGGAAGAGATAAATCAAAACATTCAAGCTGAAAACACAAAGTTGAGGAGATTTTGCAGGTTGCAGAAGAAGAGAAGCAAGAGATTCAAGAGAGATCTCAGCTTCATGGAGAAGTCCTCAAGAGAATTTTTGAAGAATTGCAGCTCGAATTGCAAACCAAGGATGATCTCTTGGCTAATTTGCATCATGGTGAACGAATGGAGAACAAAGAGCCTTCTATCATGGATGCACAGACTCAAACTGAGGTAAATGATGTTTCTTCATGTTCAATTTCTTCTTAGTATGAAACTAATGTGGGCATGAAACTCCTCACGAAGATGGGATACAAAGGAGGTGGACTTGGCATTCATGGCCAAGGAGTCACTCATCCATTAGAGTTGGTACAAATACCACCATTTGTAGGTTTGGATTATGGAAATGAAGAGAAGGGAGAATGCTAAAAGGTCGTTGAAGCAAAAACCATCTCTTCACCATCAGATTCCAAGAAAGGAATCAAGCCAGCTTATCCTCATCATATCAAGGACAATTCAGGAAGGTATGAAAGTCATTAAAATTATTTTCTTGAATGTAAGACAAATGATTTATGCATTACATCTTCTAACCATGATGTATCCAAGCATAAAACGAAGAAAGTTTGGGTTAAGAAGATAGGTGTGTCCACGAGAAGTGAGACAAATTAGAAACCACGCCTTCTAAGTCATCCTGTCAGGAAGTTGAATGGAAAACGAAGGAAATTTTGCAATTATTGCAGCACTAGTGGCCATTGGGAGAACAAATGTTGGAAAATCCACCCACAGTTACGTTGTGATTCAAGGAAGAAACCTACTCCAACACTCACCAAGAAAGAGGCTATGAAAGAGCTTGTGATCGATATTCCAGCACTGATCTTTGAAGAAACACAGTTGTAGATGGAAGGCACCTTCGATTGGTTGGGTAAGAAATGGTTGAGATTTTTGCAAAATTGAAATCCTTCTATTAACATGTTTGAGCACGCCAAGATAATCCGCTTAGATCTATGAGCCTTTTACCACACCGCGCCAAAAAGTCACATTGGGCCCCGACTTAGGATAAAACACATTTTGTGTGTTTTTAGCCACCTACTTCGGCCATTTTCTCGCCAGAATGTCGGTTCCTAGGAAAAACAACCCCCGATCCATAATATGTGTTAACATTAGGCTCCATGGGGGATATAGACCTCCCCGCGAGGCTCTAAGAACTCCTTCTGCAGCTTTAGTGCCTTTAATATTGGGCTGTGGAGTCACTTTATTAAAACAAAAAATAAAAGAGAAAATGATATTTACAATGACATAGTAAGTCATTCATGGCTTAAACAAATAACTTCTTCAAAAAATTCCCATTTATAGGGCCTCCAAAAACTTCATTACCCTCCAAATTTTGCAACCTGTAAGTATTATTCAGAAACTTCTCAGAGATTTTGAAGGGGTCGATCCACAAGACATCAAATTTGATGTGCTTGCCTTTTTCCTGCTTGGGTGCATCCCATTTGAGTACTAGATCTCCCAGTTGGAAATCCTCCTTTCTTACTCTTCTGTCAAAAGCCTGCTTGATCTTCTGTTGATGCTGATGTTCTTTGTCCAGTAACTGCTCTCTAGTTTGCTGCACTTCCACCAGCCGTTGTATCTTTCTGATCATATCATCAGGATCTCCTTGGCAGTCTTGGAATAATTTTTCCACAAGTAAGGCCAGATGAGAAGGAAATATGGCCTCAACTCCATATACACTCTGAAAATGAGAGACACCAAGAGATACGTTTGTTCTCACTCTGTCAGCCCACAAAGAAAACTTGAGCTTTGAATCCCATGCTTTATTATTGTCTTCTAACAATATTTTGGTGATCTTTATAAGATTCTTGTTAGAGGACTCTGCTAGTCCGTTCCCTTGAGGGTAGTAAGGAGTTGAGTGAATCAATGCAATTCCAAACTGCTCACAGAATTGAATCAATGGTTCAGCCTTAAAGGACGAAGCGTTATCAGTCACAATTCTTTTCGGACAATCAAACCTTGTGAGAAGCGCTCCTTGTGGGGATAAATTCTATCCACTTGGTAAAGTAATCTGTGGCAGTCAAGATCCACTTGTGCTGACCACTAGAAGCCGGATGAATCTCCTCGATAAAATCTAGGCCCCACTGCTAAAAGGGTCCTGAAGCCACCATGACTGTAATGTCCTTCACAAGTTCAACAAAATTAGAAACAAACCTCCTCAGAAAATTAATCTTCCCCAAGAAAGATTGAACTTCTTTATTGGACCTAGGAAGTGCTAAGGTTTGGATGGCTTCCACCCTACTGGGATCAATCCTGACTCCCTCAACTGATACTATGTGCCCCAATAATTTCCCCTCCTTCATGGCAAACAATGATTTCTTAGGATTTAAGGAGAGACCAATTTTCCTGCATTTCAAGAAAACCATTTTCAAATGTTCACAATGCTTTGCATCAAATCTGGAAAAAACCATAATATCATCCAAATAGATGACCACAAAGTTATCTCTTTCTCCAATGAAAACTATATCCACGGCCTGTTGAAAGGTCACCCCTACGTTCATTAATCCAAAGGGCATCTTAGTGTACATCAATCCAATTTTCCAATTTTTTCACTAGTAGGTTGAGAGAATCAAGGGCATGGTTGAAGAGTCTTTGGGTGGTTTTGAGACTTTTTCCATTATGTGCTTGAAGATAGTTTGAGATCCTACTTTTATGGATCTTGTTTTTCCTCTTTTGTAATTAGATTCTATTATTGTGGATCTAGGAATTAATGCTCCTTTTTAAGAGTGAGTGAGGAAAAACTATATAATTCTTTATGTGAGCCATATTAAAAAAAAATAAGAGTAATGAGGAGAGAAATGAAGAAAGAATGAGTGGAGTTAGAGAGCCATAGTGCTACTACTCCTAAGTAATTAAAGACTTATTTGTGTAAGGAATTATCCTTCTTGATGTATGGAGAGTTATTAGTGTGAGTAGTCTTCTTGAATCCTCATTGAAGGAGAAGACATCTCTTATGTAATCACTTGTGAGAAGGTGCCAACATCTTTTGAAGAAGGAATGAAAGTGATCTGTATTCCAATTGAAGCGGGTCTGAAGACGTAACCCAGGAGGGACGAACTCTCTTATCAACATTGATTGTCTTTCTCTTGTATTTTCATGTGCTTTATCCATTTTGAGTTCATATGTTTTATGTATTAATGTTTAAAAGCATTGTTTTTTTTTTTTTTTTTTAATTTACTGGGGGAATCGGCAACTCGCGGTTCTCGTACTCGCGTGACACGGGGTCGATCCCCGTCGGCTACCACTATAACCCCAAGTGCAACCACCTAGCCCGCAAGAATGGCGCACGAGTAAATCCGGGTGAGAATCGAACATGAGACTTCATTTTACAAATTTCCTTCCATTTACACGACACTTGCCAATCCGTCTACACCCGTGCGGGCATGTTTAAAAGCATTGTTATTAATGAACTAATATGCCCTTTAATCCTTATGCAAACAATTCACTAGTAAAAGATTCTCGATTGAAAACTTGCGTAGAGTAAGTACTCACCCGTTTTCAGATCAAGTGGTATCAGAGCAGGCTAACTGCTTTGGAGGATGGGAAAATGAGCGAAGCGATTAGAAAAACTTCAAGAATTAGAAGAGATAAATCACAACATTCAAGATGAAAACACAGAGTTGAGGAGATTTTTGCAGGTTGCAAAAGAAGAGAAGCAAGAGCTTCAAGAGAGATCTTAGCTTCATGGAGAAGTCCTTAACAAAATTATTGAAGAATTGCAATTTGAATTGCAAACCAAGGATGATCTCTTGGCTAAGTTGCAACATCATGAACAAATGAATAACAAAGAGCCTTCTACCGTGGATGCACAAACTCAAACCGAGGTATATGATGTTTCTTCATGTTCAATTTCTTCTCAGTATGAAACTAACGTGGGCATGAATCTCCTCATGAAGATGGGATACAAAGGAGGTGGATTTTGACATTCATGGCCAAGGAGTCACTCAGCCATAGGAGGTGGTACAAAGACCACCATTTGTAGGCTTGGGTTATGGAGAGGAAGAGAAGGGATAATGCTCAAAGGTTGCTGAAGAAAAAAACCATCTTTTCACCATCAGATTCCAATAAAGGAATTAAGCCAGCTTGTCCTCATCAGATCAAGGACAATTCAGGAAGGTATGAAAGTCATTCAAATTCTTTTCTTAAATGTAAGAAAAATGATTTATGCATTACATCTTCTAACCATGATGTATCCAAGAATTAAATGAATAAAGTTTGGGTTAAGAATATAGGCGTGTCCATGGGAAGTGAGAAAAATCAGAAACCACACCTTCCAAGTCATCCTTTCAAAAAGTTGAATGGAAAACGAAGGAATTTTTGCAGTTATTGCAACATTAGTGGCCATTGGGAAAATAAATGATGGAAGATCCACCCACAATTAGGTTGTGATTCAAGGAAGAAACCTACTCCAATTCCCACTAAGAAAGAGGCTATGAAAGAGCTTGTGATCGATGTTCCAGCACCGATCTCTGAAGAAATGCAATTGCAGATGGAAGGCACCTTCGATTGGTTGGGTAAGAAATGGTTGGAAATTTCGTAAAATTGAAATCCTTCTATTAGCGTGTTTGAGAACTCTGGAGTCATGTGATCAGATCGTGGTATTTACACTCCTATCATGGTCTAAAATCATCAACTATGGATTGTGGCCTCCAACTATGAGAAGAAGTAGAGAATGCCAATAATTAGGTGTCTCTGTAATCTGCCAGTGATCTAATCTATTTGGACAATGATTGATCTCTTTCAAGAGGCCCTTGAAGTGAGTAAAGGAAATCATTCATGCGTTGGTTGACTGACAGATTAATGGTGTTATTGTTTTAAAAAAATAAAATGTTTCTACCATTTATGATTGGGTAATCATAAGCTCCTTGGAAAAATGAGCGGCGGTGACAGAAAAATTTCATTTTCTAGCTTCGAGAGCACCATTGATCCCTTGTGATGACAACCACATAATATTTATACAAATAATTTGCAGATCTTGTTTCAGATCGATGCAAATCAATATTTTTATATAGTTTGTGTTAAAGTTGTTTAGCGCTGGCCCGTCTGTACAGGTTGTTACGTAGTTACTGTACATTAGCGCACAATACAAAGGAGAAGGCCAATATTTCTGTAACTCCATGAACAATACTAGAGTGGATCCATTTCATAGCTTAGATATTGTTTGGTACGATCTGTTGTCTCCACTGTAAAGTGCAATGTGATATTTGAAGGTGTTTTATTTCTCTGGACACACTCAGAGCAGAGCTTCAGAGCTGTCTTGTTGTTTTTAAGAATGCAGTTGGTTGAATCAAATCCACCTTGGACTCAATGCACAAATACACCCTGCATTAGATCTATCGCTACAACATTGAGATTGCATTGGGCCTGTTTCTGCCCTGTGATTTTAGGACTCTAGGGGATTTTTTTCGGTGGCCAAACGAATTTGTTACTTACTGTCTACGATCCTTAGATCTTGCAATTGATGCGTGTTGATTAGATCGGGTGGCCAATCTATCTCTTTATTTTTATTTGTGTACAAACGCACATTTTGTATGTATCGCAGATCACGAAGGGTGAATGGAGCTTGGAATTTACGGATGTACAATCCATTGTGGGAGGACACAGTGAATGGCCCTCACATATATCAATACGTAAGAGACCTCGAGATCTGTGAATGGCCCATATGCTTCAACGGGTCGTCATCGTTCCTAATGACATGAAAATTGATAAATGGAGTTACAACATAGACAAGCTAGCAATTCGATGATCACAATCATGTTTGTACATGCACAGAGCCAAACTCAAGAGAACTGCGTGCTAGTTGACGATTCAAAGGAAGGGTTTCTTTGCAACAATTCTACAGTGAACATATGTTGAGAAAACAGATTGCAATGTACAATGAAAGTAGGTAGCGGGGTTTGTGGTATGAAAATATTTTGAATCCATATCATTCAAGTCGGATTTTGTTGGCATGTTAGCAATAATCGTTGGCGGAGGATGTTGGGCGAAATCCGTGCACAGATCGTGGGGAAAATCCCACTAGAATTTGAGATGCACTTGAGATTTGGAAACAATTGGCCGTCCAAAGAAGCAGTCATCAAGACCATAACACAAATCGCGGCCTTCTAGATCTGTATCCTTCCTTTATGGATTGAAAAAAAAACCTCGTTGTTGCATGGATCTCGGCAAAAATGCTCGAGGTGTGCCAAAACTGGAATGTTATACCTCAATTCTGAAGCAGAGAATATTACTTCTACAAGTGTCTTATCTCTAAATGAAACGCGGATTGGTCACAACAAGAGTAGTTGTGGAGGTGACACAGAGATCTTTGTGATTGACCAACCGAGATCTCAAGTGAGAATTGCGCTTCGAAAAAGCGTGAACAAAGTTTACTCATTCTTTTTCAAGAAATCAAAGGAGTTTTGTATGTGCACATCTTTTTTAGTGGGGATTTTAAAACCATGGTATTCCACCACTAGTGCACATTTGGGGCATTTTCTTTGATGTAATGTTTTCTTAAAGTTGATGTTGGAACATTGTAAAGGGATTTTAGCCACTCTTAAGATAAAGAGAGTGAGAGGCATTTTATTCTATGCCTAAGCTTTGATTGGCTTCATTTTTCATCATTATAATTAGTGGAATGAGGCGATTTTCCTAAAGTCATTTTGGAATTCATTGTAAACTTGACCAATGAGTGTGATTAAAAACTCTTGGCAAGTAAGACACTCCAAATATTGTAATACAAGTCATCAACTACAGGTTTCAATTTATGTAGATGTGGGATTTGACATTTCAGCTCCGAAGAAAAGAGGCAAAGGAGATAGGGGTGTGTCTTTTTCCAAACATTTTCTTTGCAACAATTGCAAGTGTTGGATTTGCATTCTGATTCCGAAGTACGTGGGTGAAGGAGTCTTGAAGGAATGTGTTTTTTGAAAACATTTGCATAGAGATAAAGTTGAGACTTTTGGAGACCAAAAATTTCTTTTGTAGGGAGGCGTGATCCGACGGATCTCCACACATGGAAGGAACTTTACTTTGTTCACCAAGTTGATTTGAAGTTGGCAAAAAAGTGGTGAAAATGGTGAATTTATGCTTTTATGAGT
>SNQJ01S0061492.1:178490-196931 GCA_010110895.2 Picea sitchensis | reverse complement strand
ATTTTTAGCATTTCTTTGCTCGAAGAGTTTCATGCAGCTTTCGATATTCATTGTCAAAAATTTTATTCCTCTGAGTTAATTTGTCATAGTTGTTGTGAGGAATATAAAGACTGTGTTCAGCATATAATTGATTCTTATGAAGGACATGAGAATGAAGAACATGCCTTGGAAGAGTAAGAATCATATCTTTCTCTTCCTTGTTCATCTACATCAGATCAAAACTTCATTTGTTGTCTCAATAAGGAAAGTGCAGAAATTGAGTATGTTCTGGAAGATGATACTCCTTGTAACCCTGTCTCTAAAAAACCTAGATATGAGCATCCTATTTTTGACTCATCTGATGATGATAAGATATTGCTTCCTGGATTGAATCTTGAAAGGTAGCATGTGTTTAATAATGAAGAACAGTTTTCTCATGTTGGGCAGAAGATACCTCTCGGTATGTCATTCAAGGATCCCCCTCTATTCGATCATTATGGATACAGTGATGAAGATGTTGAGGTGGTTTTTGTCTTGGAAGTAAAAAGCATTAGCAACCATCTTTCTAATGAAAGTGAAATCTTTTACCAAGAGCAGCATGATAGAGATAAAGAACCATCCATTGATATACATGAGGATATTTCTTGCCATCAGCTAGGAGATGTTATCAGAGAAGAAAAAAGAGAAGTGGATTAGCATCTTGCTTCAGCCTTTCACTCACTTGTTCTTTCCACAGACATTCAACCATATGTGAGCATCTATAAAGCAGAGCAAGCTTTGTGTTATCAACCTAGTAGGTTTTATCACCTATTTTATGACCTTGTAGGGGAATACATGGAGTTGCATTTCCTCAATGTATTGAAGCCTCCAAG
The DNA here is from genome assembly GCA_010110895.2 of Picea sitchensis. NCBI lineage: Eukaryota > Viridiplantae > Streptophyta > Pinopsida > Pinales > Pinaceae > Picea > Picea sitchensis. The sequence continues at coordinate 196,080 of SNQJ01S0061492.1, read as the reverse complement.
ATTTATCTTACCTTCATCAATGGGAGGTAATATGAAGAATGTAATTAGTTTGTTGTGACAGTTTTGTTATCCCTTGCTGACCAGTGACAGAGTAAATAAGTTTTCAATTAGGAAGTTATTTGAATGGCTCTGGTGGAAGTTTGTTTTCACCTAGTGCATTATAAAAACGATTAGTTTAGGATTGTACATAAATAAGCTCCTTATAAAGCATGTGTTTGTTTTATTTTTTTGTAAGTAGAGCAGTGTACATGTCAGCCTGTTTCCTTCAGAAAATGTATTTCATCTCGACTCCACAACCCAACAGCTAAGGCACTGGAACTGATTGTTCTTGGTAGCTCACAAGGAGCATGCCATCCCCTGTGGAGCAAATTTTATCACATAAAACTGTCAAAGGGTCGCAGGATGACCAAGTCCTTTATTGCACAGAAACTTCCAGCAACATTCAAAAGCAGCCCATTTCAGGCTTGAAATACCAGCAACGGGTGGGTTTATTTTTCCAACGACGAAGATCCCAGGAGGAGTTCAGATCAACGACTCGCGTGTATTCGGCATGTCAAAATTACGCGAGGATTAGTGGTTAGGCAGAATCCCCAAAGTTGCAGATCAAGCACCACACGTCCTCATCCAACGGATGACCACGATTTACTTCAGGAGTTTTGACATCTCCACTCTCGATTACTTTCTCCTGGATTTGCAGATCAGGCGCCATGCGTCTTCCAGAGTGGACGATCATGATTTACTTCCTAACTTAGGGCTTCGGGAGTTTCAGCCTCCCCACTCTCGTTTTCCTTTGAAGTAGTTTCTCCTGAAATCCATAGATCCCTGTCACGTGTCCTCCTTGGATCGATGGTCGTCATTCACTTCAGAGATCCATCTCTACATGCAGACTGCCCCCAAGCTCTAAAGTGAAAAAGTACGTGGTAGTCATCAGTTCATACATGCGTTCTCATCAGTCATGACACATGGAATTCATCTAGCGCCAACACGTGTTACCTCTCTTTTCATGACACGTCAGCATAGTGACGGCAGGCCACCACGTCAGATCATCCTCCAAGAAGTGTTCATGCTCAGCGCCATCTCCAAGAATGGTTAGAATGATCCTAAAGTTGGCAGGCGGATAAACTTTAGTGGGGGCACTAAATTGGAAGGGTTGCCTAGATCACAGAACGTGACTAGATCAACGACCACGCTTCATTGCGAGGATGCAACTTGCTCGAGCGTTAAAATACTTGAGCGGTCCGGCAATCAAAACCATGGTATAGTAAAAGAGCTATGTGGTGGAAGGTGGTGAATTGCAGGCTCAAAAGTTGTGTGGGTCCAAACCACCTTCAACAACCCTGCATTCACGTGCTTATAAAATGACAAATCTGATAGCAGCACATGGTCGCCCCCTAGGCATTAAGCCTCGTTGTGATCCTGAGAAAAAAAGTAGTTAATGAAAAAGGAGTGGTGGTTGAAACCTTGACTCACTCCATAAATAGAAGGCATGGAGAGTCTGGCTGTGGAGACAGAACTGTTAGCCCGAGGTACCCCTATGGACAATTTTTCTTACAGGCCCATGCTGATCTGAGCTTGCATCTGACAGGAGGAAACATGCACAGTCTGACAGAAGGATGCATAGACGTAAAGTTTTGAATGGGATGGCTAGATCATGCTCCTGACAGTTGTTGACTGATCTGAGTATAAATAAATAAATTAGAAATTTTGTTATGGAGTCAACTGGTTGAGCAAAGCTCCCTATTTTGTAATATTTTGATAACAAAGTTGTTCTCTATTTTTGTATGAGACCTAATACTTTCGCATTAACAGAAGTTAGTTTATTTCATCATCTTGTTTAATCTGTATTTAAAAACTCGTGCATGGAGGATCTAGACAAGGGTTGTTGTCGTATTGTAATGTAGGTTTGATTATAATACTGTAATGACCAGTTTTAGTATTTTCTTTGTTACCTTGTTTCTTCTTATTCTGAAATGCTCGTGCATCGAGGATCCAGACGAGTTGTTGTAGTCTCATAGTAATGGAGGTTTGATTATTATGTTGTTGTGATATATTTTAGTGTCTGAAACTTTAGTTCAAGAGTGCTCTCGTGCCTGAGTTTTTCTTCACCAAGCCGCTTGAAGGCCGGATTCCCATGGAAGACTTGTCCACCTTTCTCACTAAGTCTTCCTTTTGCTCAACTTTAACCTTAAAAACACTAACTGAAGTTAATGGGGACCTCATTTCCTTATGCATTGCTTGTCTAGTTTCTATGTTAAAACATTCTCGTACTGAGCTTTTTCCACTTGACCTCCATTCATAAACCTACCTCCACAACCATTTTGATGGGTATTGGGCTTATCCTCGTGCAATCTAAGGGTGACTCTTAGTGCTAACACCTTTGTTATGCATATATCGAAGTCATTTTTCGCCAATGTGTCCCATTCTCTGGTGCCATAGCCTAGTCGGGTCGACTTGGAAAAGATTAGTTAATTTAGTTTGTATTGACTAAGCCTAAGTTGATTTTAGTCAAGTTGAAGTCGATTTGACTTCAGGAATAGCAATGTTGTTGCATCCAGTTGAGTCAGAATTCCCTAACAACTTTTATAAGGTTCCAATCCTAAATCCTTTCATTAAGACCATCACTCCCCTAACCATTTTTCATGTATCTTTATGAAATAAAGTGGGTACACCTACATCACTCATTTCGTTGATAGATATCAGATTTCTTTCCAGACCCAGAATATGTAGCACACCTTGAAGGGTCCTACTCCTCCCAACCTGCCGTATTAGTCAAACTCTTCCTCTTCCAACAATTTTGGTTCTTGAGTCATCCCCCAAGAATAAATATCCCCCTTCATATATCTCATACTCATAAAACTATTCTCTATGGGGTGTCATGTGAAAGGATGCACCTAATTCAATCAACCAAAAATCATGATTCGACTATGTACTAGTCGACACCAGATACACATCGCCCCCTTTATCTGGAGTAGCATTTCTCTCGGTCATTTATTCTCATTAGACCCAGTACTAATCTCAATCACCTTCGACTTGCAATCTCTCTTGTAGTGCCCAACTTTACCGCATTTCAAGCATCTTCTCATCAACTGAACCGAGCATTTAGATCTACCCTTCAACTTAAAATTTCTACCAGAGAAAATTCCTTTATATTTTTCGATCGGTCAACCTCTCACCATTAAGGCATCTTTGGTCAATCCTTCCATGTTCTTCCATCTCATTTATTCTAATAATGAAGATGCAACCACATCTTCAAGCATTAATGTGGTCGAATTACTCCATATAGCCACGACTAAGTTATCCTAGGAGTCTGGAAAAGAACACAACAATATAATACATTTCTCTTCCTTTGTGATTTTAATATCCACAGATAATAATTGGCTTGTTACAGTATTGAATGCATTCAGGTGCTCTGTTACCGAGCTCCCATCACTCGTCCTCAAAAGATACAGTTACTTTTGAAGGAACAACTTATTTACCAGGGACTTTGACTAGTAAAATCTCCCCAACTTGTCCCACAGTTTCTTTGCAGAGTCTCCATCTGAGACATTTAGAAATACCAAATATGCAAGGCAAATTCAAATCGTACTCCTTTCCCTTCTCTCGAGTTTCACCCATTTTTCCTTCGACATACTCATCGGCATGGTTTTGGGGCTTACAGTTGCCCATTGTTCTTGATCTACATGGAGATCTTTCATCTTAATATTTCAAAGCTCAAAATTCTAGCCATTGAACTTTTTGATCTCTATCCTCAAACTACTTTTCATTCTTTCAAGCACAACTTTAAATATCATTGACTTACAAATCCCACTAGACCTAGGTTTAGCTTAGATCCAAGATCTACTTAAACTTGCTCTGATACCACTTGTTGGCTAAATTTACCCTTACACTAAACCAACAAGGAAAGAGAAGACAAATACAAGCATGAAATAAATTACAATCACACACATTACACAAAGATTTTACCATAGAAACCAAAAACTAGGAAAAACAGAATTCCTTGAGCATCACGTTTTCTTGCCGTCTTATCTATTCATTGAATAAAGAGTTACATGACTAACCTTGGTCTATACCTAAGACACAATTGCCATCATACTCTCTTTATTTACTCAATAAAAACCCTGCAACTAATTCATCTTACATCTACATGACCAAGTTGCTAAACAACAACATCAACTTAATACAATTACAACACGCCTTATTTATAGGATTTACAGCATGCAAAACCCTAAATCATGGTGCCCAAAAACGGTTATAGATCCACGCAGATGATTGACTCCAAACCCATGAATATTGTGATTCTGTTATAATTGACTTCCAATCGACTACCCATTTAACCTCCAGTTAGTCTCCAGTCAGCTTCCACTCAACCTCTTGTCGACCTCTTATTAGCTAACCTTTTGACTTTCCATCGATCACTTTGAATTTCAATTCCTGGTCGATCACTTTGACCTTTGACTTCCCAGTCGATCACTTCAACCTCGACTTAACCATCGACTCGACTTGGCCTATCAATCGACTCATCACCCAGTCAATCCGCCTCCACTAGACAGTCAAATGACTATTCTTTCACTGCAAAGAATATAACAACCCAACAATGTTGTATAATTATTAGGCATCGGTTTCATCTTTTTTTGTTATATGTCACACCAGTGTTGGTATAAATATTACACATCGGGTTGTTCTTTTTATTTTTTGGCACATTAGTGCTCATATAATTTGTACATAGTGGTGCCTATATTACCATGTGCACTAGAGGGAAGTGAAATTTCAAACATTTGAGGTGAGATGTCAGTGCAATTATTTGTTACTAAGCAATGATGTGTATATTATATGTAAAGCACCAGTGTGTATTTTAATCATGCACACTGTAATATTTTGAAGTGATAAATATAATCAAACATTGTGCGGTGTTTTTTCACAATTTTTAGCACCCATGTTGCAATGAAATTAATAGACACCAGTACATATGATTCATAAAAATACATCGATATTTGTTTTATGGCATGCACCATTTAGTGAATTCAAAAGAATACAATGCAGAGATATGTATATATTCTAATTAATTTTTTTTTAACAAATTTTCAATTAATAATCTCAAAATCAAATATTTTTTATAACAATATTGATTTTTGCATTTTTGTTATTGCATTTTGATATAATGATTTCATTGATATGTTATCCAACAATTACACCTCTCTTATTTGTAACAATATAGATCATCCATATATTAATTAATCAACAACACAACATTTTACAACATTCGACAATGCAATAAAATAAGAAACTGATTTTATTATATATAAATAATAGACCTATCGTCATAAAAAAATAGGACAACGTAAAGGTCCACAATAATCAAAATGTAACCAATATGTAATTGTTACACTTATTGGTAACATGTACTCATGCAATTGGGACAATATTTTGAGTACTTGTCATGTCCAAGGAGCCATGGTATCGCACAATATGTAATTTCCCAAAGCCTAAAGGAAAGTATACCTAGATTGGTGTAACATAGAGGTAGCCCTGTCACTGTCACCCCAACATGGTACCCCTTTCTCTTTAGGAGGAGGAAAGAATCACTCCAAGAGAGACATCCCTAGACCTAGTGGGTTGATGAAGGAAAAGAAATAGTAAGAAAACCACCCCTCTCTCTAGGTCACTTAAGTCAATTTTAAGTCTTGAAAGGATGAAGCAAAAGGAATAGAAAGGCGTACCTGCCCCTTACCAATACAACAACAAACATTAAAGGCAATAACAAGTGATAATAATACTTCTACAAGACAATAAACTTGTAAATATATGATGGTAGTTTGTGTATACAGCTAATGACAAGTAAATGATAGTAATAAGTAAACAATAACAGCTGCAATTTATATATCAACAAGAACACACTTGTGTAGACAATGTGAACATGTATTAAGAAGAAATGATATTACTTTGTCTCATGTGAGTTCTCTAAATGTATCAACCAATAATCGAATTTAAACAGGCTTCCAATGATAATTGTAACATCAGCAAAGACAAGTTCTGACAGTAGTAACACACTTCAAAAAAGGTACCTTAATGAGGCAACGACACACACAATTTTGGCATTAAATGATAACAACTTCCCTACTACAATTTTATGGGTAGTTTATAAGTCATTTAGTAGGATTATATTGGTTGCAAACGGTGGTTGTAACAACAGTTATAAAAGCATCAATGGCTTCATAAATGCACTTAAAATGACAACAAGAAATAGTTCAAAGCCTTAAGATGATAGGGCCTATACTTGTGCAATTTATGGGTATGTTTGCTTGATTAACAGGCCTGGTAAAGCTGAAACTAATGGTTGTAACAGTGATTTTCGCAACAACAAGCTCTAATATTAGTAGTCTAGACTAGGTTAGTAAATTAGTAGGGTATAAAGTAGAAATATTTAGTTGAGGTTGGTAGTCTTGTCAAAAGTAAGAGGAGAGGACTAGTGCCTTTTAGGGGTAGATGGAGTTAAGGAGGCAACCTCTTTGAAGGTTGAAAAACATATGATAATGCACACTATTCAAGAAAAATCAAGACCTAGGAGGAATAGCACATTAAGTCCTCCTAGGCTTCTTGACCTTAAGAAGGGAGGTGAGCTAGGGTGTAGGCACTTTTAGGCCCTAGCACCTCCATCATATTGAAGATTTTGTGGATGAGAAGTATCTTGAGCACAATAACTAAGCAAAGATCTCAAGGTAGCTAGCACTTTAGGTCCCTAGGGTTTCACTAATTATTAGATCAATTTATGAAACTAGGAAAATAAAAAGTAAGAAAGTTATCACTAAGTTTCTTACTTCAAACATTGAATACACCATGCAATTTCATAATATTGTATTAGAAAATAAAATCATACCATTAACCTTCAATAGATGACAAAATGCATATTTTACTTACTTTCACCAAGAATAATCATGAATATACCATGCAAGATCACCATAAACTTCAAAAAAATGATCCAAGTGCTAAAACAAGCCACCAAGAAGAGTAGTGCCTCACTATTTCAGCCAAGTACACCCAACTAGGGTGAAATTTCAGACCTCCCCTTGTCCAATGACAAGTTGTGATGAAAAATGAATGTACTTTTTGTTTATTTATACAAAACTTGACCTTAATTAAGTTTTAGGTCAAACAATCAGGGCCGACCTGGCCATTTTTTTACAAAAATTAAAGCTAGAAAAAATAAAATCAATTTGCATTTAAATACCCTTCTAAGGGTGATGATATTCCCTTCTAGGGTAACGTTGGACCTCCATCATGGATCATTGGGCACAAGAAGTGAAATATTGGTTCTCCAAAGGCCAAAATCCCTACCCACACGTGCCAATAACTTCATGACTGCCCAAAGGTGAAAACCACAGCAAGTAGATGATGTACAGGGTTGCATGGGAGATGTCCAAGACCTTCAAAGGCTAACATTCAGGTGGTAAGAGCACGATCCCCTGGGTCTAGGTCTACTAAGGTGCCTCTAAAAGAAACGTCCTTCCTTCTTCTAGTGCAAGCCTTCAATCTCTTATTAACCCTTGGTTGGGGTTTCAACGTCCATCTGTGGGCTTTGAGCCCTCGTGAAGGTCTAAGCTAATCATTCCCTAATGTGCACCTATCCACTAGGAAAGGTCCTGCGGAGAAAAAAAGTACACCCTCCAGGGGTTCATAAGTCACAAGGATCATAGCATGTAAATCATATATAATAATTAAATCACCCGAACATGTGCATCAAAACACCCTTAACCCCAAAAACATGCTCAAAGACATTATGAAATTTGAAAATCTTAGGTTTGGAGAGGATCTCATGGTGTCCTATTGGGCTAATCCCCCTTAATTTTGGGGTGTTTCTCAGGTGGAGTTTGGTCCAAATCATGCAAGCATATGAGGTGGAATGGGGTAAATATTTGGGAATGGGGTGCATGTGATAACAAGGAAATGTAGAGTCTTACCTGTGGGTGCCTTTGTGGAGGGTGAGTTGCACCTTGTCATGGATGCATTTTTTTCCTATCCCATTCATTTCCATTTATTATTATCTTTCTTTATTTTGATCTTTTTCTCTTGTGCTACAAGGGAATATTTGAGCGCCACTGTCTTGGCTTGGTGACTAGAGGTGACAGTGTCATCCACAAATCATTTCAAATAAATGAGAAGGTTGGCTCGTAATGAGACCCCCTTTCTCTTGGCTATGCCACCAAGAGCCACTACCTTGGTTTGGTGACCAGATAAGTGGTAATTTCATACTACTACATGTCCATGGTCATAATAGGTCGGCTCGTGATGAGACCTCCTATCCATCAACTAGTACCTTGAGTGTTTATGTTATCTTGTGGGTCCCCTTTTCTTACTAAGAAGCTTTTCACTACTTTCTCAAGGATCCTTGGGTGAAGCATCTCGAAGGTTTCAAAATTGGATTTTAACTCTTGCTAGTTAATTTTACCCTCTGGGCCTTTAACCCCTTCTTCCCACGATGTAAGGTACAACCCTTCCTAGTGTATCCAATCCCAATGCCCAAAAAGGAAGTGGAGATGGAAGGAATAAATATGGAAAGTGGTAAGTATGGAGGGAACGGATGATGAATTTTCAAAGATCCACCCAGTAGCAATCCATCCTAAAGGGAAATCAACTTACTAGGGCACTATGTCACTCTTCCAGGTTTGAACGAGGAAAAAAGAATAAAATCCAAGAAAACATCATGAAATGAAGAAATAATTAATGCAACATGTTCAAGTGGTTTAAATATCGAAGTGATACATACCATGATATACTGACTCATTACCTCATGGAGAAAGACCCACTTCCACTTCAAGACCAAGCCGGTGTGATGAATACTGTTGGTGGTGATATGTGGACTGCACTAAAGAAAAGAGGGGCCCTTCGGGGCCATGCTTAAGTTGTCTAGCTCTCGTCACTCCATGTCTAGGACCTGTGGGCCTCGAGACGTGATCTCCTTAGTTATCCCTAGGCTAGGGGATAACATTTGGCTCCAACTCGGGACATGTACTCACCGTAGAGTGCATGAGAACCTCAACATCTATGGTATGATCTATGCCAACTAAATCTCAACAAAATATATTAGTAACATCTAGGGTGGTGATATCACCCCTTGTTCATATATGATATAAAAATTGAAATAAACGAATAAAATCACCTCTAGTCTAACATATGATTATGAGCATACATATATACATAATGAATCAAGACAATATAAAAATTTCAACTATAATTATGCTAAAATTAAATGCAATGGTATGTACAATGGATGCAAATGCCTACCTACCTGTACTTACCTGTCAAATGCTAGGTATAAGCATACAACCAATACAACCACGCTAGAAATGTATCATAACACCTGCCTTTGCACTTCATCATAAACCAAAACAATGACAAGTTAAGCACAAAATAAACATGATTTAGAGCATGCATTATATCATAGGAAGTCGTAATGTCTAGCTCATGGAGGCGGGAGGGAGGGACAAAATCATGCCAAGTCGCCCTTCCAGAAAAGTGATCAATCCATCTCAGAAAAGGATAGTGAGAGGCCAAGGACTCAAAGGGTTGGCTCAAAGAGTCTGAGGATTGATTACCTTGGACATCATCACTCCTTGGGGTCTGAGAAGGGATTAACAATAACTTAGTGGGAAACTGACAACTTCTCAGGAGAAAGCTAAAATATTGAGATAAAAAACTTCTTAAGGCATTCAACATCCCCTTGAATTCTAATGGAAAGTTTTTCCCTAAAGAAAACTTGAAACAAGAGAAATGTTCCCCAACTGCATCCTTAGTGACATAACATGGTAAAGCAATTAGAGGGAAATGGACAACCTTGTCACAAGTATCTTGCTTCAATAAAGCAACATCCTCACCTTTATCAAAATTTGAGCACAGCGATGGTTGATAATATTATTCATAGAATAAATCGAAGTGCTCAAAGGAATAATCATCAAAATCCTCAAGGTATGATCGAAAATCATCAGGAGAACATTGCACTGGGTCATCCTTGCAAACTTGGAAAACTTATGTAATTATATCATCATCTTGTTGCCAAACGTAAAAATTATTAGGAACACCATATGATTGTTCTAAAGGAAACATTTGAAGATATCCTTCCATATCATAAATAGGATCTGTTGACCACATATTTCAACTAGGTGTCAAATTCATGTACCATGAAGCTATGTACCTTGCAGTACAACATATTTTGAAGACTTATGGCTCAGCAGGGCAAATGTTTCCCCAAGCACGTCTTTCTATGTACTCAAAATGTCTGCTCCCCTGCATGGGATAATAATGTAATAGGTCAAAACGAGTCAGTTTTTAGTTTTTTACTTAGGACTTTATCATTAGGGAAGTCCTTTAATCGACTGTTGTTTTTCCTCAGGTAATTAATCTTGCCTACCAAGCAATTTTAATTATCCTTGAGTTTTTCACTCACAAAATCCTCCAAAGTGGTGAAAGGAGTTATAATAATCGATCCCAATAGGTTAATAAGGTTTAGGAATGTTTTAAATGACCATGCTAGACATATCCTATATTTTTGCGGAATTCCATTAAGTTTTGATAAGTTTTACTTAATTATTAAAATTTTCCATTAATTGGAAGTTTTAATTATTTTTTATGTAAAATGTAAAAAAATGGTCCTTGTGGATTTTGTATAGGGTTGAAAGTACTCAAATAAAATGGAAAATGACCCCCTACACCATTGGACTAAGTTTCATCTCAATTGGACAAGTTTTTCTAGGTCATTGTCCATGAGGAGTCCAAGTCAGTTAAAAGTCAGCGAATAATTGGTTAAATTAAAAAAGCCAAATATTGTAAAAATGTCTAAAGTCATGAAAGAGAATGGGGAAATTATTTCTAATTTATTTACTAAGTTTTAAAAGTGATTTTCCACTCAAAATACCCCCCCATGCCAAGCCAACAACCAAAAGTGAGTCTCCCTAGTGAAAAGTGCACCCCCCTTCCTCATGAACTTAGGGAAAAGTAAAAAATTAAATTGAAAAAATGCTTAGAACCCTAAGTTCTCCCTTCCTATAGCATAACCTCATGTTTGAAAAGTAAAAAGGTGTTTTCCCCTTCACATATCACCCCTCAAACCCTAACTCACTACCAAAACCCTAAAAGTGTCTCTTCCTTGACTTTGTTTATCTCTCTTTGATGTGTGACACTTGCAATTCATCAAAGAGGGGTTTCACCTCTCTCCCTCATATAAAAGAATGTCTACTCCTCCTCATTTTTACATCTATTCTCATATCAAATTTATGCTGCCCAAATCTCTCCCACTCTTCTCTCTCTCTCTCTCTCTCTCTCTCTCTCTCTCTCTCTCTCTCGTTGTAAATCTTGTTGCAAGTATTTGCAGCAGCATTTTTCTTGTAATAAAAGGAAGATTTGGAGGATATATTATGTGCATTGGGAGTATTCTTGATGTTGTTCATGGTTCTTTTGTGAGGTGATATTGTTTCTTTACTCTTGTGTATTTATTGTTTACATTGTCTTAACTTGCAAATCCAAGCAAAGTATTTTGCTCGGAAGAATTTATAGTAGTATTACTATTTGTTTTGTGAGTTATTTTTATAGAATTTGGAAAGTATTTTGCAAGTTCTTTAGATGTGCTCGTCTCCTTCTTGGTTGTGTAGCAAGTTTTCACTCATTTGCAGGTCACTCAAGGGTTTGAAGAAGTGAATTTCATATTTGGAAATTCACTTTTTCAACCATCTAAAGCCTCCAATAAAAAAAAATTATCATTTCTATCTTAGTCATTCACTTTAAAGCAATTTTATGTTCTGAAATAGTCATCTAAAATCAAATTTTTTGTTTAGATTTTTACTCTAAAAAATTATGTTTTACACACTAACAGAAATTAATAAGTTTTTAAGTGTTTTTGCAACATTTCCAGCAAGTTTTGCTTGTTTTTTTGGTAGATTCTCACCAGGTAAAGGGGAGGTGTTGCCCATTTGGGGCCTCAAAACACTCAAGGAAAGCCTCCTAAAACTTGGGTATCAAACCCCCTTCTTTCTATATTCCTCTAAGACATTGTAAGCAGACCAAGAGAGTCTCTTGGGCTTGCATTCTCTTTACTAAAGTTAAAAATATGATATTTTAAATTAGTTTAGTATTGCCCACACCTTGCAAAGTGATTGGCTATGCCAATCAATGCAATATCGTGAAGGCTAGATCAGTTTTAAATTTTATGTTTTGCATCTTATTGTTTGCCCACTTCTCCCATAAAGAGAAGGTTGTGTGACTAGTTTAGCTATTTCCTTTTAAGTTATTCTTTTACATTTCACCCACCTTGGTACAAAATCGGTAGGATTGTACTCCTCCTTGTTCCATTGTTGTGAGGTTGTAAATTTATTTACATTGTTTCCCACCTTTGTCCTTAAGGCAAAGTTGTGTGGCTAGACAATTTTTTATTTTATTTCAAGTTATTTAATTCATTAATTTTCGCCCACACCTTGCATTGTGTTTGGCTCTGCCAACCTTGCAATATTGTGAGGCTAGTGTAAATTGTTTATTTTGGAAAGTAATCAAACTTGTATCCCGCCTTCTGCCTCGTATTCCCTCCCCTTTCCACTTCGGTGGATCTCGGGTAACTAGGAAAGGGAAAAAGGAATGTGTGGCTAGTCTAATTAGGCACTCAATCCACTCATTGTTTCAACCACGAAAATAGGGTGACTTCGGAGGTTACAGGGGGTTGAAGTCAAGGAAGTATTCACGACACTATGTGTCCTCCTTGCTTGAGCACCCAAGCATTCTGGATCTGACCTGTGGAGCTAGGGAAGGACCTTGTGTGTCCTCTCTTGAGCACCCAACATTTCCTTTTGGTTGAAGGGATAGGGATTTGGGGTATTTACATAGTCTAGGCTTGTATCTCTCACACCTTAATCCCCCCTAATTCATGAGAGACTTAAAATTTATTCAAATCAACCTACACACTACATTCACAACACTTGCAATTTCAAGTTCAATCATCTTTTTTTCCAATTTGTGCCATTTTATTTTCAAGCAATTTACTTTCCATGCATTTTAACTTTCCAAGTATCTTCAATTTCAAGCTATCTCTTTCATTGTGAATATTTGCATTTATTGATGCTTCATTGTTTATTGGGTTAATGGTATTCTTTATTCATTTGGATATAATCATCTAAAGCTAAGTCATTTCATTGTTGAATTCATTGTGTAGATATTTCATGTTGTATTTCATTTTGTAGATATATTTTGTAATTGTGTAAGTAAACTTTGGATATATTTTAGGCACTAGTATGTTTATTGTATTGTAAAGAAAAAGGTTTTCTTGTCATCTAAAAGTTTCATTTGCATTGTTTGCTTGTCATTGGGTTGGGAATCCTTAATTAAAAACCAAATTAACTCCTAGATCATAAATTCAACCTTAACATAATTAAATAGGGTCTACCCCCCTTGGCTTCCCTAGGAGTGAGCCTAGATGGAAGAAGTCCATATTGAGGTGAAAATGGGTTTGGACTTAGTCTTGTGCCTCAAAGGAAACACCAATTGGGTTGGAGACTTCTCCACGTTAGTAGGTGTGTAGAAGGATGGTAACAGGATCCTCATCAGAACCAATCACATCCACTTATGTCTTCCAACATGTATGAACTCATCAATATTATCAACCATGTCACTAAATTTATCACAACATGAAGGATTTAATGCATCCAAGGGAGCCTCTAATACTTCTTCACTTTCCAAATCATAAAATAAAGCATCATCAAAATCTTGGAAAGGGAAAGAACTTAACATGTTCACTTATTTTTGTGCATGAGCATCAAAGACTTGGATGACTTCATCAAATGGAAGAGCATCCAGTACATCATCCCCAAGAAACGTGTCTTTAATCATATTTTCACCTTCATCAGAAAATGAAGGACCTAGCTCTTCCATGGGTTCCTTTACTTCTTCACCTTCTAAATCATAGAAAAAAGTGTCATAAAAAACCTAGAAAGGAAAATGATTCACCTCATTCTCTTCGTCTTATGCATGAGAGATAGGACTTTGGAGAGCTTCATCGGATGGAGGAGCAGATACTAGTGCCTCATCCTCATAACTCATGTCTTCATTCAAGTCTTTCCTTCTATATCAGAGGGTTCTTGGTATTGAGTATGGTACACATCCATGAGATCTTCCACAATATCAGTGGTGAATCCTTCGTCCTCTAGGGCTATTACAAGATTTTGAAGGGCATATTCATATGTATGGAATTTTGGTTTCAAAAACTCAATAAACCTACTGATGAGGTCTATGAAAGATGATATACCCTTATCTTTGCAACAACCCTTAATCCAATATTGCAAAAAAGATGACAGGGAAAGTATGAACAATTTTACCAGAACATCCTCCCCTTCAAATTCTATCTCACGTATATACTTCAAGAATTATACAATGTGAGTAATTGAGAGGCCTCCGAATCTTGGAGAGTTGTTTAACCATTTTATATCCAAATAATGTGGGTATCCTTGAAAACTTTCAAAATCAATAGTCAGATGCACTTGTTCTGAGGGCGCCATGATCCCATGTCTTGAAAGTATCACGGAGTAGAGAGTAAGTCAGTGGAGTCTCCAGATAACCTCTTAAGGATTATCAAAGGGAGTGAGGAATCACCCTCAGTGGAGTCGCCAGGTAAACTTTGTGAAGTGAAGGCTTTGGATAAAGGCTTACCAAAAAAGTATCGTTCGAGGAAAATTGACTCGATAATCCCCAGCAATGGTGCCAAAAATATTATCGCACAATATGTATTTGCCCAAATCCTGAAGGAAAGTAGGCCTAGATTTGCATAACACAGAGGTAGAATTGTCACTATCACCCCAAAAAGGTACCTCTTTCTCTTTAGGAGGAGGAAAGACTCACTCCAAGGGAGACGTCCCTAGACCTAGTGGGTTGATGAAGGGAAAGAAATAGTAAGAAAACTACCCATCTCTCTAGATCACTTAAGTCAAGTTTAAGTCTTGAAAGGATGAAGCAAAAGGAATATAAAGGTGTACTTTCCCCTTCCCAATACAACAACAAATGTTAAGGGAAATAACAAGTGATAATAATGCTTCAACAAGATAGTAAACTTGTAAATATTTGTTGGTAGTCTATGTATACAGCTAATGACAAGTAAATGATAGCAATGAGTAAATAATAACAGCTACAATTTATATCAACAAGAACACACTTGTGTAGAAAATGTGAACATGTATTAAGAAGCATCAATAATATTACTTTGTCTCATGTGAATTCCCTAAATGTATCAACCAACAATTGAATTTAAATAGGTTGCCAAGTTATAGTTGTAACAGCAGTAAAGTTAAGTTATGACAATAGTAACACACTTCAGAAAAGGTACCTTAATGAGGCAACGACATATACATTTTTTGTGTTAAGTGATAACAACTTGCCTAGTACAATTTTATGGGAAGTTTATAAGTCAGTTAGTAGGTTGATATTGGCTGCAAACAATGGTTTTAATAGCAGTTATAACAACATCAACAGCTTCAAAAATGCACTTAAAATGACAACAAGAGATAGTTCAAATGCTTAAGATGATAGGGCCTAGGCTTGTGAAATTTCTAGGTATGTTTGCTTGGTTAACAGGATTGGTAAGGCTACAAACTAATGGTTGTAACAGTGATGTTAGCAACAACAAGCTCTAAGATTACTAATCTAGACTAGGTTAGTAAATTAGTAGGGTATAAAGTAGAAAGATTTAGTTGAGGTTGGTAGTCTTGTCAAAAGTAAGAGTTGATTACTAGTTCCTTTTAGGGGTAGATGGAGTTAATGAGGTGACCTCTTTGAAGGCTGAAAAACATATGATAATGCACACTATTCAAGAAAAATCAATAACTAGGAGGAATAGCACCTTATGTCCTCCTAAGCTTCTTGACCCTAAGAAGGGAGGTGAGCTAGGGCGTAGGCACTTCTAGGCCCTAGCACCTCCCTCCTCTTGAAGAGTTTGTGGATGAGAAGTACCTTGAGCATAATAACTAAGTTAAGACCTCAAGGGAGCTAGCAATTTATGGCCCTAGGGTTTCACTAATTATTAGATCAATTTATGAAGCTATGGAAATAAAAAGTAAGAAAGTTATCACTAAGTTTCTTACTTCAAGCATTAAATACACCATGAAATTTCATAATCTTGTATGAGAAAATAAAACCATACCATTAACCATTCAATAGATGACAAAATGCAGATTTTAATAATTTGCACCAAGAATAATCATGAATATACCATGCAAGATCACCATAAAACTTCAAAAAATTGATCCAAGTGCTAAAACAAGCCTCCAAGAAGAGTAGTGCCTCACTATTTCAGCCAAGTACACCCAACTAGGGTGAAATTTCAGACCTCCCCTTGTCTAATGACAAGTTGTGATGAAAAATGAATGTACTTTTTGTTTATTTATACAAAACTTGACCTTAATTAAGTTTTAGGTCAAAAAATTAGGGCCGACCTGGCCAACTTTTTACAAAAATTAAATCTAAACAAAATGAAATCAATTTGCATTTAAAGACCCTCCTAAAGGTGATGTCATGCCCTTCTAGGGTGACATTGGACCTCCATCATGGAACATTGGGTACAATAAGTGAAATGTTGGGCCTCCAAAGGCCAAAATCCTTTCCTACGTGTGTCAATAACTTCAGGATTTCCCCAAGGTGACAACCATAGCAAGTAGATGGCGTCTAGGGCTACATGGGTGATGTCCAATGCCTCCAAAGGCCAACGTTTAGGTGGAAATATCACGATCCCCTGGGTCTAGGCCTACCAAGCTGCCTCCAAAGGTAATGTCCATACTTCTTCTGGTGCAAACCTTCAATCTCTTCTTACCCCTGGATGGGGTTTCAGTGTCCATCTGTGTGCTTTGAGCCCTTATGAAGGCCTGAGCTAATCATTCCCTCATGTGCACCTGTCCACCAGGAAAGGACCTACAAAGACAACAAGTACGCCCTCTAGGGGTTCATAAGTCACAAGGATCATAACATGTAAATCATATCAAATAATTAAATCACCTGAACATGTGCATCAAACCCCCCTTAACCCCAAATAAATTCTCAAAGACATTATGCAATTTGGCAAGTTTAGATTTGGAGAGGGTCTCAGGGTGTCCTATTGGGTTAATCCCCCTTAAGTTTGTGGTGCTTCTCATGTGGAGTCTGGTCCAATTCATGCAAGTGTATGAGGTGGCATGCGGTGCATGTGATAACACAAAAATGTAGAGTCTTACCTATGGGTTCCTTTGTGGAGGGTGAGTTTCACCTTGTCATGGATGCAATTTATTCCTAGCCCATTAATTGTCATTTATTCTTAGCTTTATTTCTTTTGATATTTTTCTCTTCTGCTACAAGGGAATAGTTGAGGGCCACTGTTTTGGCTTGGTGACTAGAGGTAACAGTGTCATCCACAAATCAGTTCATGGAAATGAGAAGGTTGGCTCATAATGAGACCCCCTTTCTCTTGGATATGCTACAAGAGCCACTACCCTGGTTTGGTGAGAAGATAGGTGGTAATGTCATATCTCTATGTGTCCATGGTCATAATAGGGTGGCTCGTGATGAGACTTCCTATCCATTAACTAGTATTTTAAGTGTTTAC
>SNQJ01S0061492.1:159922-178480 GCA_010110895.2 Picea sitchensis | reverse complement strand
TGTATGTATGTATGTATGTATGTATGTATGTATGTATGTATGTATGTATTTGAATGAAGTCAACTTTCAAGTCTGCTCTCGGGAGATTTGTTCCCCTTAATTACCTCTCATGCTGCCCTGGATATCTTCCCCCATAGGGACGCCCTTTTGGGATCGTTTCCTTACATTCCAGGGCTGGGGTAAGTTCCCTGAAAGGACTACCGCCTTAGTAAAATCTTGAATTTTCTTATTACCTATCACAGAAGTTAACAGCTCAAGGATTTAAGAAGACCTTTCAGTCTAGTCATAAAAACCTGGTGAAAATCTACTCAAGAACCCGATGAAGGACTTTAAGGCCTAAGTTTGAAAACCTTGCACGAGCGAGAGTGAGTCTCTTGGAGCTCGGTATTTCGGCGTTTCGGTACCCGGGACACCTAAGGGTAAATTCCCTTGTACTCGCCAGTCCTGAAATCCCGATTAGCAAAACCCCGAAATGAGCTAGCATGGATGAGTTGTGATGTTTCGGCGTTTCGGTACCCGAGACACCTAAGGGTAAACTCCCTTGTACTCGCCAGTCCTGAAATCCCGATTAGAAAAACCCCGAAATGAGCTAGCATGGATGAGTTGTGATGTTTCGGTACCTGGGACACCTAAGGGTAAATTCCCTTGTACTCGCCAGTCCCAAAATCTCGATTAGGGAAACCCCAAAATGAGCTAGCATGGATGAGTTGTGATGTTTTGGTGTTTCGGTACCCGAGACACCTAAGGGTAAACTCCCTTGTACTCGCCAGTCCCGAAATCCCAATTAGCGAAACCCCGAAATGAGCTAGCATGGATGAGTTGTGATGTTTCGGCGTTTCGGTACCTGGGACACCTAAGGGTAAACTCCCTTGTACTCGCCAGTCCCAAAATTCTGATTAGCGAAACCCTGAAATGAGCTAGCATGGATGATTTGTGATGTTTCGGTGTTTTGGTACCCGGGACACCTAAGGGTAAATTCCCTTGTACTCGCCAGTCCCGAAATCCCAATTAGAAAAACCCTGAAATGGTCTAACATGGATTTGAGTCTTGATGTTTCGGTGTTTCGGCACCCAGGGTATCTAAGTGCGAGTTTTCCTGTACTCGCAAGTCCCGAAATCCCAACATGCGAAGTCCTGAAATAACAGCGTGTGGCTAAATCCCGATATTTCGGTGTTTCGGCATCCGGAATATCCAAGGGCGAGATCCCTTGTACTCGCAAGTCCCAAAATCCTGACTTGGGATATCCCGAAAGATAGAGTGTGGATAAGTCATCATATTTCGGTATTTCGACACCCGGGGTACCTAAGTTAGGGCCCCACATGCTCACCAGTCTCGAAACCCCCGATTCGCAAAATCCTGATGGAGGAAACCCGAAAATAGTGAAGCATGTTAGAATTTGGTGTTTTGGAGTTTCGGCTCCCGAGAAAACCAGGTGCGAGACCTCCTGTTGTCGCACATCCCGAAATCTCGATGGAGTAAATCCCAAAAAGTGGAGTGCCATATTTTAAATCCAAGGCAATTTTTAATTATAACAAACTATTGGTCCCCTTCGGATATCGGCACTTCAAGAGACAAGAGAGCAGGGGAACACAAATGCATCGCGATTTCCCGAATCGTGAAAGCTGGAAGTACCTCTCCGGTAAGGCCAGTGGTCATAACCCACGATCACATGAGTAAGGACAGGAGAGGGCAGGAACTGCATTAGTCCCCATATGAATTCGGGGAATTATGTTCCTCGGCGAAAGGAAGGAAAAAGACGAAAAATCTTAGTCCCCATAGTGGGTGTGTTACAGTGTCACCCTTCCAAGTTTAAACGAGGAAAAGAGCATAAAATCCAAGAAAACGTCATGAAATGAAGAAAGACTTAATGCAACATGTTCAAGTGGTTTAAATATCAAAGTGATACATACCATGATATCTAGACTCATTACCTCATGGAGCAGGGCCCACTGCCACTTCAGGACCAAGCCAGTGTGATGAAAACTACTGCTAGTGATATGTGAATTGCACTGAAGAAAAGAGAGGCCCACCGGAGCCATGCTTAAGTCATCTGGCTCTCAGCACTCCATGTCTAGGACCTATGGGCATCGAGACATGATCTTCTTAGTTATCCATAGGCTAGGGGATAACAATCCATCTAAGTATTTATACATAAGTTATTATCCTTGATCAAGAAGTTGTGTTAAGAATGTAATACCTTTGTAGATTCTTCAAGCCATCAATCGTATCTTGTTGCCTCTCATTTAGTTCAAAAGTATTAGGTAATCCTACCCCATATTTGATTAATTAAAACAATTTGTCGTAGTGATGATAATTGTGTATGTCAATATGATGTGAAGTGTTAGCATACACTAATCTCTTAGAATATGTCTTCAATGTTTCTATTACCAGTTTCTTTCCCTTGCCTATTTTCCGTTACTTATTTCTTATTCTTGGCTTGTTTGTTAGGTGCCATGTATGTAAATTTTCATTTCATACATTTTAAAAAACATAGCATAATATTAGAAACATTATCCAAATCGTCAAAATAATCTTTGAGGCAAAATTATAAATTGTTACACTACTTATAAGTGGGTTTATGTTAGCTATATGTGTTGAGGTAGGACTTAGCCTAATTTGAGGAACATTTCCCTTGATTTATAATAGGTGTTGGGTATGTGTTCTATTATTTTCCTCGAGAAACATGTCACCTTTTTTGCCTCATTTTTCGTGTCCATAGTTGGGTGGTTTTTCAACACATGTTTTTTTACCGATGGTTTTCTATTTTCGATTAAGGAATTAGAGTTGTTGACTAATCCAATTTATTGGGTTAGGGTTTTGGATGTCGTTGGCTCCTATATGTATATTGTATTGTAAACAATGTATTATGTGAATGAACATAGAATATGTTGGTTTTCCCGGTTTGGGTTTCCACGGGAAAAATCTCTGTGTAATGTGTGTATTTGCCATTGTATTTTTTTGTTCTTTTACTGAAAATTTGTTTGTAGTAAATAATTGTACAAGATTAAAATCTACAATAGGCACAGAACCTTTCAAAATTTACTAACTTGTTCTCGATTTAGTCTTTTGAAATAGCTAAAAGTTAGCTAAGATAAGGAAGATTTTTCTTTGGATTTGGATCGAAAGATAATGATTGAATGCTAAATGATTTTATATTAAGGTCAAATGGTCATTTTTCGATAAGAAACTTGGGTTAACAAAGGATACTTTTGAATGACAAGCTAACCATCATTGTAAAAGAGATTATTTCTCATTTGAATGGTTTCTATAGGCCAGAGTTGAGATGGTTATGGTTGGGATATTGAATAGCGAAAACAACAGTTGCGACAAGGGCTCAACAAGAATTTATCATTCGATAACATGAGCTCATAAATCATCTTATCATTAGAATATGTAGTATCAATTGGTTTTAAGCTCAACCACACTACACCATTCAAATGGAAAGTACTTTTGAACAATGTATATGGTCATGATGGAAATTGCTAAAACTAACAAATGCAATGAAATATTGGAAATTGAATGGGCATTTTGAAAGAAGGAATATGATGTAGAAAGGATGTTGGGGCTCTAGCTAGCAATATGGTGTGTAGGTCCTATGCATACTCAAACATTATGAAAGGAAGCTAGGATTTCTTGGCAATTTTTCTTCAAACCAACCATTGAACATTAAAGATTTGAAATTTGTAATTCTTAGTCTATAAAGGCCGAGAATTTGAAGGATGGAATTAAATTGAGTACAATCACAAATCAAATCATTCAAATGGAAAAACTTCAAAGGGTCTATTCACATAATTGTAGCTTATCCACAAAGAGGCATTATTAATGGGTTGGGTTGGATCAGATGATTGAGGATGATTGAAACATTAGATTTTTGAAAGAGACTTTGACACGGATGATTAAAAAGGGCTCAATTAAGGAGATCAAAGAAACTTGAACTCATTTGAAATATAGTTGAAGTGCTCGATTTGAATATCATGTAACTTAGGAGGAGATACTTGAATGACTCAATGTCTAACGAACATATTTGGAATGAAATGTTGGAAATTGAATGGGTATTTTGAAAGAAGGAATATCTACCTAGATGTGCAACAAGGATGTTGGGGCTCTAGCTAGCAATCTAGTGTGTAGGTCTTATGCATACTCAAACATTATGAAAGGAAGCACCCCCCCTCCATTGCATTCTCCACCTCCAAGGAATTATTCTTATCAAATTTGGTATCTAGGACATCATTGACTCCATAGCCAAAAGAAGAAGCAAGGCATGCTCCCTTGTTAGAGATTCTTCAAGTCACATCCTTCCCCCCTCATTGATGACCACTCTCTTCTAAGATCCAAGTGAATTGGGCCAATAAGGTGGAGGAAGAATAAGAGAACCTAAATTCCTAGCACTCAACAATCCCTCTCAAACCAAGACAAGATTAGCGCAGAAAAAACTAGAAGAATGTGAGCTACAGGAACCCATCACTCCATTTGAATCAATGAAAGTCACAAAGAATAAAAAAAGAAAAGCAAACCACCCTAATAAACGATGACCTACGTGCAATAAAATCAACATTAAAATCTATTTGAGATATGTACTGTTTTTATATTTAGTTATTCTCTTTATTTATCTATATTTGTTCATGTAAACCAAATTTCAAAAAAAACCATGACAAAAATCAAAAAATTGGTACGGGGAGTCCCTTAACCTACACATTATTAAAGGATTAACCTACACATTATTAAAGGATTCCTTGAGATAATTTAATTCCATACTTTCTCTATACCTTCATCTCTACGTATATTCTCCCTAAATTGATAAAACCTCAAATTTTAATTCAATTCAATATAACCACTTCATTTTTTTTATCAAAACATTGTTATATTGTTTTATCGTTTTAAAAATTTCAATTATAAAACATTTATAATTTTTTTATATAATAAAAAACTAGAAAAATTTACTAAACCATAAAATTATCACCTACAAGTCAAAATCCCTTAGGCCAAACAAACTACCCTTTTAATCAATCATAAAAATTAATAAATTAATATGTTACTTTTGAATCTTTTTTTAAATTTTTTTTGTCTACAAGTCAAAATCCCTTAGGCCAAACAAACTACCCTTTTAATCAATCATAAAAATTAATAAATTAATGTTACTTTTTGAGTCTTTTTAAATTTTTTGAAAACAAAAATATGTATACTAATTGAAACATAGAAAATCTTCATCGCGAACTCATTAATTTAGCCTTCGTAAAAAAAAATATCCTAAAAACATTACTTCATTTCGTTAGATTCTTTAGGCTTATATAGTGTTATCCATTGTGATTATATATATATACATATATATATTTATATTTGTAAATAAATTGTTTTTATAATGATATTTATATTTTAATATAAGTAAATAGTTTATATATATAGATTGAGTGGACTTAATGATTAAAAATATGTGTTTCCTAATAAGAGGTCACAAGTGACATGTTGACTTCTTAATAAGTATATTATTATAATGACTTTAAGAAATTATTTAATCATTTTTATTTTCAACTACAAACATATATTTACCAATTTTCAATTTTTTTAAATTTAATAGATCAAAGTTGATCTCTATAAACAATGCTTAAATTTTAAATTGTTTTTTTTTTTAATAAAAAATTTATTATTTTTTATAACTCTATTATATTTATTACATTCCTTTAATAAAAAAACATTTTTTAAAAAATCACATCTATAGCAATCATGGTTGTTTGGGTCTAAGGAAACCCTAGGGAAGATGGTGAGGGTTTGGTGGCCTGCAGTTTCCTTTCGATTCATGTGCGTGGGTAGCCAAACCGGCTAGGGGGTGTCTTATGGAGTTTTCAGCAGATAATATCAGTCTGGAGAAGGAGTTTGTTGACTACTCACATGACCTCTTAGTTGGATTGAATATCTAGGTGGAGCCAGTTGTCATGCGGGAGGCCTTGCATGCAAACACGTTTCTTTCTTTGCCCAGGATCAGTTTTGGGGTTTCAGCAGAAAACAAGCTATCATCGAGGCTTTTGTCTGAACCTTCTTCCTTTCTAGGAACTGGAGGTTCTTTTTCGTTTGTGTCCTCCTCTGGGGATGCTCTGGTGTTTGGTTCGGACCTAAGGATTTTGCCTTCAAGCCCCTCAACTCTCGGTGCCCAACCCAGCGGAGTCAGTCATAAATGTTTATTTCAACTTACCCTCTTTCGTCATGGGAAAAGGCTCATTTGGTTTCGGATATCTAGGAAATGGAGGCTCGCGGGAGACCATATCTAGGATTTTTTGGATCCTTACCTAGTGATATCAATGGTATCGAAATTTGGGGAGAATGACCCCAGAATGGTGTGGGTCCCTTCATCAAATCATCTCTGAGGTTGGACCTGTTTTTCCCCCTCACTCAACCCCGCCTGGAGCTCGTGGTTCTCTGGCCTTGGCGGGCTTTGTTGATTCTTTGTTGGTTCATTCAAGGCTATTTGACCAGGTCGCAAATAGTGTGGGGGATGTCAAAGCACTTGGTGTCAGAGCAGGAGAAGGCTATCCTAGGGAAGAAGTCAACCTCTCTGGTCCACATAACCAGGATAGTCTGTGTCATAGAAAGAATAGGTGTGTGAAGACCAAAGGTAAATCGGTCTGGTTAGTATTGGGGGTTTATATTACAAGGTCTTAAGTGGTGGATATGGCCTCTACGGTGATTGTGGGGAATGTGTGGGGTCGTCGATTCAGTATAAAAACCATGAAGGAGTGGGTTTCCTCCCATTGGTCATATTCCTTAGGTTGAATGTCCTCGATTCAGTTATTAGCTCGGGGTCATAGATGATTTTAGGGGCTAAATTTCACCAATGGGATAATTTTCCATGGTTTTTCCAAAAAACATATTCAACAATTTCCATTTTTTCTAAAAACTATTCACCCAAATTCCATAGAATAAAATTATTTTACCTTAAAAATTTCCAAAATTTGATAGAAATTATATAAAATCCTTAGAAATTTGAATATTTCTACAAAAGTATCGCCAAACATTTTACATTTTGCATATTAAGGACTAGTAAGATTAGCCTAGGTTTCTACATTTTAATATAAATTTTCATCCTCAAAATTATTTGTGCTCGGTGTTGGTTTATTTTCAAGTTTGGAAAAGAAGAGGAAGATTGGGCTTTAAAATCAACTTGGAGCATTGATTCAACCTCCATTTTCCTCAAAATATGGTCGCCTCTATTTGATGCAAGAAAGGAACGGTTGGATGTTATTCCCATTTGGGTGTGCCTCCCAGGTCTACCTGTGGAGTTCTAGACCAAAGATATATTCATGGAGATTGGGAATACCCTGGGCACATTCCTTGAAGCAGATATGTCCTTTCTTAATACAAGAGAACTCATAGTTGCTTGCATTATGGTTTCTTTAAATTTAAGGGAAGGTTCAGCGAAGATTTGGAACTAGTGTTGGGAGACAAAACCTTTATTCAAAGGTTGGACTATGAGTGAGTTCCTTTTAGGTGTCGTCGGTGCCATCAACAAGGCCATGTTTCCAGCCAATGTCACCTACCTTTCAAGGTTAAGCATGATGGATCTGGATCTCAATCGATTAGAAAAAGACATATGTCCTCGTGTGGGGGTCGAGGGGGCTCGTCGAATTGCAAGATAAGGAGGTTTCTACAAGCTTGGAGGATAGGGGAGCCATTTTCGGTAGAATAGCACGGGGGAAATGATCAAGCTATCACCAAACCTTGGTTAGGATTCAGATCCTGATTCCAGGATGTCTCATATGGATTGTTCTTCGGCCTTGGCACAAAGACAAGGTTCTACTCGAGCTCAGGGTATGTGTTCCCTGCCTCCCCAGTCCATTAATGTTATGATTAATTCTTTGTCTATTTTGGGGAAAGATTTGTTGGGCTCTCTAAAAAAACCTATCCTTATCCCAGGGAAGCTTGGCTTCCTCATCCTTACCTGGTCAACGTAATGTCCCTTTCCAAATGAGTTTTCTAGAAGATTGACTAAATAGACTAAGTAATTCCCACAGTATGTAGTCAATTGTGAAAAAGAGAATTAATTGTTTATTTAATGTCATCATAGCAGGAGTTAATTAATTTTAAAAGGTGGCATTGAGCAAGTGGTAAAAATGTGCCTAAGTGACTATTGAGAATATGAAAAGTCACTTAAACTTATTCAAAGGTAAAATGGTCGCAAAAGAGTCGACCACGGAATAAAAGGGAAAAGGAGGGCACCCTCTCTCATTTCTTGTCTTAACATTTCTAAAATTGCTTTGAGAGAGCTCTTTGTGGCTTGTGAACTCTTGGGACGAAAACCCTAGGAGAAATTTCAAAGATTAGTTTTGATGGTGTGACATATCCACCCTATCTAGTCATTTGGGGAAGAGATCATATGTATTTCCTCATTGTGCTTCATTGCTAGAAGAGTTATCTTCATTGGTTTCATTTCTATTCACATCTGACTGGGCTTTCTTAGAGGTGGCGGCTGAGATTAAATTTGTAAGGGTCAAAGTTCTTGGAGAGATTGAGGTATTTTCCTTTTGGGTCATATTTTACAACTTGGGTCGAGTATCCCCTTAGTGGGTTGAGTTGTTGACTGTGGAGGTTGAGTTATCATAGAAAATTGTGGGTCCTCCTATCCTTTCATTTGTGGGACAAATTTCTAGTGTGTTGAAGGCGATTTTTCCCTTGGTGGGGGCGCACCATTAAAGAGAAGGCGATTTTATGAACTGTAGAGGAAACTTTTGTTGCAAAGGGAGTCGAGCTACCTGATTAGAGGGTCGCATATTTCTACTGGAGGTCGAATCAGCTTAGTAAGGGCCTATTACTTATAGGAGAGGGGACGATTTTCGTCTTAGGGAGACGAGTATTAATTGTGGGGTGTTTTCTCTGGCTGGGAGAGTATTTATTTTTGGTTGGGAGTATACTGTGGCTGCTAGGAGGTCATTGATTAAGAGTTTTCGTCTACAGAAAGCTCATAAAGCGTTGATATGACATTTACACAAGCTGGATTGTCCCCATTCAACTCCAATATTGTTGTTTGGGTCGTTGCAACATAGTAAACTCTACAGGACTCGTATGCCAAAGTTGAGGCTACAATCTTCAAGCAATTATATAAAGTTTCCATTATTTAGCTAAATCGGTTGATAGATGGAGTTCTTTCTAATGCATTTCTTGTTATAACTCTTTAATGCAAATAAATATTTGGAAGTTTCCATATTGGTGTTTTTACTACACTTCTCAGCAGAATTAGAATTGTTATTTTATGTAAATTGTGGGTAGCATGTTGAATGCACATAATTAGGAAAATTGTCTACATCATTATACTAAGAAACAAAAAAAATAGCAAGGGATATTATAGTCAATTATTTCCCATTGTCAATTGTTCCCTTTCCCAACCTTCATCCCCATCCCCTCAGGTGAGGCTCTTAGAAGAACCTGAGTCGTCGTGGGATACAGAGGAGGAGGAGGTTATTTATAACCTCAGGAGTAGGGAAATCCCAGGTCCATCAGATTATAACCTGCAAGGTTTAGGGAAGAATCCCTTAACATCCTTAGGGAACAAGGGCAGGGGATGAAAATCCCATTTTACAAAGGCCTAGAATAGGGATTTGGTTTACCTGGCAGTGGGGAAACAATTTTCCATATTAGGGGAACTTAGAGCATTGAAAACCATGACTGAGGTTTCCTCATGATAATCCTTTCTTTCAACTACAGGGGTGTGGCGAGCCCTTCCAAAAAAACAGCCCAAAATAAACTAGTGGTATCTATTCAACCAAACAAAATTATTCTTCTACAAACCTTGGAGGATGGTGATGTTATTGTATCCATGTTAGATTCTCTATTCAATCAATGAATTTTTAATGCTATGGATGCCAAAGGATGTTCGGGTGGAATGGCAATTGCTTGGAATAATTGATCGATAAAATTGATTAACTCTTAGGATTTTGAATCTGGTCTAGGCGTGGAAGTAGGTCATGCAGATTTGGGGATGGTCTTCTCAATTTTAAACATCTATGGGCCATGTTAGAACATAAGTCAAAATTTGAAATAAAAAATCAAATCTTGAATCCTTTCTTAAATTATTCCTGATTTTGTCGTTAATCAATAAAATTTCACTTTAGGATTTATATTTTATACACTAATAAAATCCGTTGTGTGTGTTTCAACAGGGAAGATCCATTCTAAACCATCAATCCTGATGCATATTAAAATCGACAATTCACGGGATTTCGAGGATACGGAGTTTCACAATGTTTAATTCATGCATTATTCTTGTTCGTGGTTCCACTCCAGGACTTCGTCCTTCGGCATTATTCAAATATTTTCTTTCAAGTTATCCTAAATCCATGAATTCTCGAAGCTCAAAATCAATCCAATGTTATATCCTCTTCCTTAAAGTTTTTTCGGGACTTCACGCTTCGAGATTTCAAGCTCAATGGTGAACCTTTTAATCTCGAAGTCACAAAGCTCCAAAGCCCTGAAGTTACGAACGACACATTCATAAGGGAAATACTCAGCTAGTGTGTCCTATGCCACCTAACATTCTTTACACATGGAGACATGTGGCACTTATTTTGGGAATTTTGGAGACATTTCACAATGACACGTGTCACCCATGTCCTTACGGCACGTCATCATATGTGACTTCATCTTTCCACGTCACTCTTGGGGACTTTTCTCTGGGATATCATATTATTAACGAATCCCAGAAGTGTTGAAGTGCCCAAGTACCAAAGTATAGAAGTGTCGAAGTACCGAAGTGCAGAAGTATTGAAGTACTGAAGTGCAGAAGTGTCGAAGTGTCGAAGTACCGAAGTGTTGGATATTAAAGGATAAGTAAGGGTTAATAAAGCTTGATTAAGGGTAAGTAATTACTTCGCGGCTCTGACCTTCGTGATATGTTTAACATTCCCTATTCAAAGCCCCAAAGTCCTGAAGTGTCGGAGTACGTATTCTTGATAATCAGGATTATTAACGACTTTTAAACATGATTAGGGTAATATGTTTGTGTAAATTTTGTCGTCGTCGGGTGATAAATTTACCACATTTAGTATTATGACCCTGAGTTTCAAATGAGAAATATTAAATAAAGAATTAATGGCATGTTTAATTATGATTTGATAAAAGATTTGAACTCCACCTCTTTTTTGTATTTGCATTCAGAACTCTACCTCATCTTTGTATTCGTATTCACAAGTTTTTCTTTTCTTACAGGAGTGAATATTGTCAATAACAAGTCATGGCGCCTCTTAGGGGAGAAAAAAATGAGATAATCCTTCAAGCAGCCAGCAAGCGATGAAGTTTACAGAAGAAAGACATATGTTCAAATCTTTTGTAATATTCAGTTAGTCTAGTATTTAAAAGATTTTCTTCTATTTTAATATCCAGAATTGTGGAAGTCTAACCTATTTTGGTGAAGACAAAAGTGTATAAATAAATACATTTGAGATATGAAGAGGGGATTTTTCTCACCGAATGTAAAGAGAGACTTTTTAATAGAAATTTCTACAGGAAGACAGATATTATACTTCTCATTTCTTTGAGCTATGTGTGTTTCTACTTTCATTATCATAATTCATCTTGTTCATGCTATGGCATCTAATAAATGAATGGTTGCAATGTAGTAATACATATACTGCAGTTCATTTAATTAGATACCTATTTAGGTATAGATTTTCCTCGGTTTTGTTGTAAGTAAAACAAGACCTGTATCTGTATAGTTGTTCTCATCTTAATTCATATTTTAGACATACATATTTATGTTATTGGAAATAAGGTAATATTTATCAGAGTTGGATACCTTGCTTTGTTTGCCAATTTTGTTTGCTATAATTCTTCTTTTCATCTCTTGATTATTGATAAAAACTCAAAGGAAGAGATATTGCCTCTGTGTTTCTAAATTATTAGAGTATTGAAGTCTCATTCCAAAGTTGAAGGTAGAAAGGCCCTTTGAAATAAAATATCTTTAATTTGGATGCATGACATTGTTCTGTGAGCCTGGAATAAATCTCATGAACAACATATTTTTTGGCGTCATTGTCGGGGACAGAGATACGAAGTTATTTTTTCCTAGGAGTACGACAAAGATCAGATCTGGTTCTTGAGGGTGAACAAGAGTCAGATACACACACAGGCTTTATCAGTTTTCACCTGATGACTCCATAATTTGAAGAATCCACTTGTAACTCCACCGGGTGATCAACCTTTGATAAATAAATGAAAAATCAATGCAAAATAATCAGGTACCAAATGACAAAATTCTTTCAAGTTATTCTAGATCTACTACTTTGTCAAATATATTTAGAAATGATTCTCTGCTATCTTGTTGATTCAGAGAATCATAAGTCCAAAACTCCATCCCATATCTTAGAAAAAGAACCCTTGGTTTCTTCTTATGTTACCCAAGTCGATGAATCTTTTTTATTATTGCCTTCTAAAATTAATGACCAAATTCCTATTCCTCCAAATCCCAATCAATATTGCAAAACAATTGAGAGTGATATTTATTTTCCACCTCTTTCAGTCTCCAATATACCATGTGATCAGCCTATAAATATTCATCCATGGGATTTAAACAGACATAAACCTCTTAAGTTGCCATCTATCCTTCATGATCTACCTTCTAAATTTTTCAAATATCTTCCCACATTCAATGGAGAAGATGATGTTACTGCAGAAAAGCACATGGMAGCCTTTGAACATCTCATAGATTGATTAGAAATTCAATATGAAGATGTCTTTATGAGAATGTTCACTCATTCTTTAGTAGGTTAGGTCAAGAGATGGTTTAAATACTTACTGGTTGAATCATTTTTTTCCTGGAATGACTTTCATGATGTTTTCTTGCATAAATGGGATGAAAGAAAATATCATCATCAATATTTATCTAAGTTTTATGCTGTGAAAAGAATGAATGACGAAATTGTTATGAAATTTAACAAAAGATTCCATAGGTTGTATTATAATTTTCCTGTTAAGATTTGTCCTTCTGAAGCAGTTGCCAAGGTATACTATGCATTAGCACATCATCTTGATTTGGATTTTTATCTTAGAGAAAGAAAGGCCCAAACATTGGAACAAATGTTTATTGATGTTGAGGAAATTGAAAACAATTTATGGGCTTGTGGGAAACTTCCTAATCAAATGAAAAATGAAGATATGGATACAGAAGAACAAAGGGAAGAAGAGGAACAGGACAAAAAAGATATATATTCTTATTTCCTTCATATTGTTGAGCAACAAGAAAAGCCTTTTATTCCAAATCTACAACATTTTAATGATTGGGAAGATGATTTTTGTATCAATTTTATAGGTGGTTTCTAGGGATTTACTGACGAAGAAAATGAATTAGATCTGAATGAACAAAAGGAAGGTAATAATAAAAACTAGTTTTTAGATTCTAAGGTTCCTTCTTTTATACATTTTCTTCAAAATCAATATTGTATTCAAAATGAAAATTCAGATTTCTATGAAGAATGTGATCTAGTGCTGAAAGAAAAGGTTTATTACAACACTAAAGATTATTCTTGTGTTAGTGAAGAGGAAGAATTTATTGAAATAATCTTTAAAAATATAGTAGTCATGAGAAAATTCATTAAAATTATCATATAGAGGCAGTTCTTTCTCCTTGATCTGAAAAATCCTTAGACACCACTTATTCCTTCAAAATAAACATACAGCATCTAACTTGATTCCCATATAAATTCTAGGATCTATTTAGGTGATTTACATAAATGATGATGATGTGTCATTTATCCAAAGCCCCTTTATGATGACTAATTTGAAGTGCAATTGAGATAACTTGGCAGAAAATAAAAGAACTCAAGCAATAATAATGATGACATGCTTTGTTTCATATTTAAGTTCTTTCAACCAAATGAAAACTTCATATGTTTATCTCAAGATACCAAAACACATATGTAAATGGACCAAATAAGCCAATCTTGAGGGTGCTCTGAAAATCTACATCTCAAATGCACAAATAGATTTCATGTTTGAAATCCTTGTGAAAGATTGAGAAAAATGAGTATAATATTGGCCATATTTTGTCAAAGTACCTCATGGCATGCAAAACAATGTGCTACAATGTCATTAATGACACTCTGACATAAAATTGTTACAGATGACCTTAAATTACAAAACTGACCTCATATTCACAATCCTTGTGAAAAATGGTGCAATTTTTATATAAGACACTTAAAAATCTATTAAGGTATCATTTGGCACACTTTACAGTGTAACTCAAGATTATGTTGTACTTTCACGTACTTCCGCACAATTTCATACAGTATCAAAATTTGTGCAGTCTCGAGATGCATGCACATAGGGATCTCCCATTGCATTGGGATTCATTCCAATATATAGCTAAAGCTCCAAAACTACTTCCAAATTTAGCTAGCAACTGATCTACTAAATTTAGTGAAATCCCACTAAGTCTGGGTTGGTTGGATGAGTTGGTTAAAATTATCTGCTATTATAGCGGAGGCAGGGATGATTTTAGGGGCTAAATTTCGCTCATCGGCTAATTTTCCATGGTTTTTCCCAAGCTATTCCAAAAATGATTCGCCCAAATTCTATAGGATAAAATCATTTTACCTTAAAAATCGCCAAAATTTTATACAAATTATATAAAATACTTAGAAATTTGAATATTTTTACAAAAATATCGCAAAATATTTATAGTTGTCATATGAAGGATTAGTAAGATTTGCCAAGGTTTCTACATTTTAAAATAAATTTCCATCCTTAAAATCATCCCTGAGCGGAGGTTCCAGGTTCAAACTCGTGCATGGCATAAATTTTATGGTTATAACTTAACGATATACTATATTTATATGGTATATTCGTTCACGATTATATTAAATGATTTTAAACCATAATATATATAGCATGTGGATAGGCTCTCGCGCATATAAGGTTAAGCCCCTCCACGGTGTTAAGGTAGGGTCGTGTGATATGGTGTGTGACCAAGGGTTGGGGCTAGTCCTTAGCCCCTTTCCTCCCCATATGAACCATAATACTAATTCAAATATATTATAACATCTAATATGGTTAAGTAACAATGAATAGTGTGATGGTCATGGAAGCTTTGTGAAGGCATGGAGTGTTAGGGATTCATGGGGTTGAATCACATGGACTCCATAAATATTTTACATAACCAAAACATTAATGGACAATGAGGGGTTGCCATGTGGCAACATCTCATTGACTAACCTATGTCATGTGTCAAACGTTGATTGAACCACTTGGACCTGCCAACTCATATGATGATTGTACATGGCAACCAATCTTCCATTTCACCATGTTGTGCCACGTCACTATTGATGATGATGTTACCATTCCACGTGTCACCCTCTAGTGTTGCCATGTGGCACCCATGTTTTGCCTATTTTGACCAAACTTTGATTGCTCATAACTTTTTCGTACGAGCTCTGTTTGAGATGAAATTTGCATCGTTGGAAAGATGATGATGAGCTATACGCAATCATGTCATTTTATTGATCATTTGAGATGGTCTAATTTTGAACATTTATGGATCCCCTAGGACCTTTGTGAGTGTTATGGATCCTCCTAGACCTCTGTGATCATTCCGTAGATCCTCCTAGATCACACCTTCCCACTGAAGAACTTTTGGACCTCCAAAAGTATTAATATTCAACAACTTAGTGATGATAACTCTAACTCACTCTTCCATCTTACTAAAATGCTATGATCAGTAACTTAGTGATGAAGCTTCTTCACTCTTCCATCTGGTTGAACATTCTGTACTCATTTTCTCATTTTGGATTGACCTCAAATATTGGATATTGGATCAGTGTACCTTTTTTTGTTTCTCTGGAACATAGCTCTGACTCTAGCCTCTAGCACTGTAGCTAATATATGTAGCTCTGGTTCTGGCTTATAGATTCCTGCATAATAAAAGCCTTCAATCACTGAATCTTTGTCATATCTAAATCTTGTATTTCAACATTCCCTTCCATCTTCTTTGTTGAAGACATTCTATCTCGGCCAATTTGAAACCAAGTCGAATGTTGATCTATGTCTTGCCCATTTGAACTCATTTTTCTTGTATTGTTGATGTATCTGTAGAAGTCCATGAATGAATGCTTTGTCCATTTTTACTCTTGCCTTAAAGAACAATTATGCTTGGATTGTTATCATTTGTATCTGCCTTCATCGTTTATGTTCAAGGTATACATGCACGAACATGACATAGAATGGGTATATATCTTTAAGTATGTACCTCTTATCATCTCTCGGAAGTTTTGCATTACTTCGATGCTCTTCCTACTCTTGATCTACATGCTCCAGCTATCTACATTCTTATGTTCCTTCACTTACAGTTCTTCATAATCAAGAATGTTGACCAGACAATTCGATGTAGATGTAGTCTTGCTAACAATTATTGTTATTGAGCTCTTGATCTACATGCTCCAACTGCGTACATCCTTCTATTCCTTCACTTACAATTCTTCAGAATCAAGAATGTTGACCAGACAATTCGATCCATATGTAGTCTTTAGTTGATGACAAGAAAATACAATTGTCTTCACTGTTGTTGAAAAAGTCTTAGAAATCCCTTCAAGACTCCTCTCACTCTGTAATTTACAATGAGTGGCTCACAAGCCTTAAACAAAATTTACAAAATATTTACATATACATACTATAAAAATAATATACATTTATAAAATGATGTTTTCAAATGGTTTACTTATGGACTTATCATTCCCATTGTACTGGGAGAAGTCTCGCAGCTTCCGACCTCTGAYAATGCCTATGACGTTGATAATGAATATGACATTGAATCTGATGCAAAATCTGATTCTAAGAAACCATTTTTCCATACTATAGGTCTTCCTAGTGACCTATACATCCTCTCTCTGTGAACCCCAAGTACTATAGCTGTGTCTGGGGCAGCCTCCCTTGAATGCACAAGTACTTGACCATCCTGAAATGTAACTACATAGCCATCATCTTCAAATGAAGCAACTGAGAGTAGCTTAACCTTTAGGTATGGAACATATAACATATTTTCAATCCCCGAAAATCCTCCCGACATGAGCTGGAATCTCACATATCCATATCCTTTAATTTCTTTCCTAATGTTAGTTCCAGATCCAACATAGAAATATGTGTTGATTTCTAAGAATGTTTCTAAGAATGTTAGAAACATTAGACTAATTTTGGCACATCTTGGTTTTGAAATTCCTTTTATTAGTTGGGTAATGTTTTGTATGACCACAATATCCTTTGTAGTTCTGATCAATGAATCAACTTCTCATTTTTTTCATGCAGAACATGGTCTCCATCAAGGATGTCCTTTATCGTAATTAATATTCCTCCTTGTAGCGGAAGGACTCAGCAGGGCACTTGAAGAAGCCAAATCGAGTGGGGAATTTCATGGAATATTTATTTCTCCCATGCTCGAGCTAACACATCTACTCTTTGTAGATGATGTTTTTCTCTTTAGCAATGGGAAAAGAGGAGATGTTGAAAAGTTGCACAATATCCTGGATCTCTTTGGTAGGGAAACTGGTATGAGAATAAATGAAATAAAATCCACCTTATCAATTCATAACTTGGTGGATGAAGGAACATAATTGGTTTGGACAGGTTAATTGGGGGTTGCGGCTAGGGTTCTCCTAGCCACAGCTCGAAAATTTTCTTCTTGTGCATGTCTATAGCAGTAGACTCCCTCGTTTTTATTGTTGCATTGTGGAGTGTGGTTTGGCTTGGTCTTTTCCCATCCTTTTCCTCTGTCCTTCGTTTCGATGGAGCCTTTCATTCGGATGTGTGCGCGCTGGTTTTTGCAATTCTTTCTAGTGGGTGGTGGTGGGTGTTGCATTTTGAAAATCACGTTCTTGTTTTTACCTGGTGCGGTTTGTATGCATCAAGTGGTGTGGCGGATTGGCCATCGTGTGCATGGATCTGGGTGTGTTTTCTTCATGTGGTGGATACACCAATCTTGTGTATGGATCTAGGTTCTATCTTTAATCTCCCGCTCTTTCTCTCCTAGGTTTGTGGTTCTTCTCTTCGGTCTCATTAGTTTTTTCACGGTTTGATGTATGCTCAAATCTGGTTCCATTTGATGGTTGTTAACAACTTTCTCTTCCTCATATCAGTCGAAAGGTATGGCCAGAGCTTTGAGGTCCTTTATTGGGCGTGCAGTGTCCAGAGCCATGGCACTTTGAGGTCCTTCTGAGGATGTGCATCTTATGGGCTTCTCTTAGCTTGTGTTTTGTTTGGGGAGGGTCTTCAATGGTGTCATTTCTACCTGGTTCTGTTGATGTGAGAGCTTCATACTGCTTTGACCTGGTCCATCCAACTTCCGAATTTTTTTGGGGATTGCTTTTCTGGTGTTTTTTTAGTGGCAGGGTTTCTTGTATCTGGTCCTTTTCTGGCCTATTTGTTTTACTTTTCTCTCTTTAATCATTGTATTTTTCATTATGGATTTTCAACCTGCTTTTGGGCCCATTCAGGATTCCATTTTTCTGAAATATTTACCCTTGATTGGGTTGTTCTTAAGGCACCTACAAAATGTAATTTGGTTCTCTTCATATGAATATAATTACGTTTTTTTTT
>SNQJ01S0061492.1:131536-144036 GCA_010110895.2 Picea sitchensis | reverse complement strand
ATATGCTTGGACATGTCATGGAATACAATATTGTGATGGTGTACTCTCCCCCATTATCCGACCTTAAGACCTTGAACTTCTTCCATCTCTAGTTCTCCACCTGAGCCCTAAACTCCTGAAAATGACTAAAGACCTCACCCTTGGTCTTCATAAAGAATATCTAGGATTTCTTTGAAAAATCATCAATAAACGTCACATATTATGATGATCCTTGTACTAATGCCACTGACATCATCCCACTCACATCTAAATGGATAAGATCCAAGATCCCCTTGGACCTACTCTCGCTACTCAGAAAATCATCCTCGGCAATCTTTCCAAGTGCACACCCTCTACACACTCCCTACTACTCAATACTGAACTATGGAAGACCTGTAACAAACCCCCTCATAATCAACATTGTTTTGTAGTGTAGGTTTCCCAACCTCTTGTGCCACAACTCACATAGGTTGTCATTTTCATGTACCAAATATTGAACAGGATTTCCTTGTAACTTGTACAAAGTTCCCTCTCTAACCCCAACGACCAGCGTTGTGTCTGAACTAGCTTTATTTGGATGTATGAATACTTTCCCTCTCTAAAAGGTAATGGAAAAAACCTTTTCCTCCATAGATAGGACTGAGAAAAAATTATTCTTCAACCCTGGTACATAAAGCACATCCTAGGCTTCCAACAAACCTCCTGACTCAAAGTTGGAATGTAATTGTTCCCTCTCCCTTCACTACATACTTGGCATCATCACCAAGCTCCACATGAACATTTGAGTCCCTCTATGTCAGAATGATAAATAGATATCGTTCTTTTTTCATATGATGAGATGCACCATTGTCCAAGTACCACACACTCCTGGTATTTGAGTTGGTAGAAAGGCCAGAAACCAGTGATAAATCCTTCTCAAACTTTGTTGCAAACTCATCTAGTTGTGTCTTTGTTGATTTTGTTGTATGTGGCTTTCCTTTACCCTTCTTATTCTCTAGACACTAAGATGCATAATGTCCATTCTTATGACATGATAAGCACTTGATTTTACTCAAGTCCTTCTTCTTCCGTAACTGCGATGATCCTCCATCATCCTTACTCTTCTTGCTAGAAGTCTTTCCTTTTCCCTTCCTTGTCTTACTGACAAGAGCCAAGTTCGTATGACTACTTCTCTGCATGTTGCTCTTGGACTCCTCCCGAGTCTCTTCATGGATGCAATCATACCAAAGTCTCTGCCAATATGGGAGTTTTTCCGGAGCACAGACTCCCTTGACAAATGGTTTCCAATACTTGAGAAGACCATTCAATGCCACATTTACGAGCTCTATGTCCTCTTTTTTATCCTCTATGGATTCAAGCTAATCAAGTACCTGTGTGATCCTCATGAAATAGCTAGTAACATTGTCAGATCTAAACATTTGCACCGATTTGAGTCTATTTCTTAAGACGATCTTCCTATTCATGTTAGTGATCTTGAATAAACCTACCAAGGCATCAAATGTCTCGTTTGTTGTCTTCTTCTTGAATAGGCAAGGAATTAGATGATCCTTCACTGAATCCAAGAGTACCCGTTCGGCTTTGATCTTCTTCTTCTCGTGAACTGCCAAATCTACAGGATCTATTAGTGGAACAACTATTATGTCCACTAACTCCCAAAGGTCATACTCCTTTAACACCAAATTCACTCTTTCTTTCCAAGATAGTAATTTGGATGCTTCATCCAATCTATCTTCAACTCTCAACAGTGTTGATGCCATCCTGGAGACCTGATAAATTGCCCTGGAAATAACCTATTGTTGAAACTACCCATGTAATGTCTTGTGCAAACCTGTATGTACATCTCACCACTGAAACCTATGTATGTACGCAACTTTCCTTACAAAAACCATGTATGTATGTGTCTGTGCTTATTGCAACTCGTGTATACGCGATTATCTCCAAAGACACCTACGTATGTGCCTATTCCTTATGTAACTTGCGTACGACTGCAAAACCCTAGTTTTCCCTAGTACAATTGTTTCCCTGAAATTTGTCCTTCGATTTATGTCTATTGTTATGGATCTGCTAATATCTCCTGGAGATCTGATAGATCTACTATCAATTGTTATGGATCTAAGATATGGTTTCCTCTCAGAGTATGCACTCTGATACCATGATGAAATCCTTACTCTAGCACCTAGGTATCTTGTTATCTAGTGATTTCCTTATTGCAAATCAGATTAGTAACTCACAAAACAAAAACACACTGTTGGAATATTTAAATCAAATAAAGATAGCGAAAGTAACACTGGAAACCAAATCATGCACACATAAACACCAATATTTTGGGGTATATACCCTTGGAAAAACCCTAGAGGGGAAAATAGTACTAAGATTATTTTATTATGATAAAATCAGAGCTCCTTTAACATGGATAATGGTCCACTGAGAGAAATACAA
Source organism: Picea sitchensis (assembly GCA_010110895.2). NCBI lineage: Eukaryota > Viridiplantae > Streptophyta > Pinopsida > Pinales > Pinaceae > Picea > Picea sitchensis. The sequence goes on along the minus strand of SNQJ01S0061492.1, from coordinate 141,618 downwards.
CCACAGACAAACCTAGCAAAGTATGTTATGTTGTACGACCCATATATTGCATGATTCGAGGTGTACGTGACTTTCCTTAAGTAAACACGCATATACTTGTCTGCCTCCATTGAGACCCACATACACGACCTCAAGGACTATATGGAAAACTTTGTATGGCTTGACCCTTTCCTATGACTTCGCTCTGCTAAAACCCACTTGTGGTTGTCTTTGTTCTCTCTTCTCCTTGACTTGATCTCTAGATGGAATTCCTTGTCCACCTATCCAAGATCTCCTTGAATCACAGTCCTTCGTGATCCAACCCTTTGAGCAAAATTCCTTCTCTGCTCTTTGTCAAGTCGTATCAAGTCTCATGTCTATTCCTCCTTCACCTTGGCCTTGCTTTTATAAGATTGAGTTATGACCTAACCCTAATATCCAAAGTGATTAATGGTTGAGATTACTTCTCACCTCACTTGAGATCAATGGCTAAGATTAAATGCTAATTACTTTTAGCATTTCCTTAAATAACTCAATTAATAAAAGAACTTTACTTTAATAATTTCTTTAATTAAAGTAAAGTCTCAAGGTAGAAGGCTTTGGATGATTTCCACACATCTAAACACTTATACATGTGTAGAAACACATGTTTGATGCTACCATGCATCAACAATAACCAATAATTCCTAAGAATAGTCCAGTTAGCACTCATTGTGATGATCACGGGGGTGAAGAAGTAGCACCAAAACAAATGAAATGAATCACATAACAACAATTGTCACCTTTCGGACTTGCACCGAGTAACCAATACTTCTCAAGAAGGTCACCCAACCAAAGACTCCTATGGCTCAAATGCAAAAGCTTATGCAGTGACCATTATGAGATATCATTTTTCTAGATTAACTATGTATTCAAATCCATTCATCTATGGCCCTAAATGGGGTGTCATCYAGCTATAGTGATTAATAAAGGGGAGAATGTAGGAAGATCCATCTAGCGGCTCGARCCTCTAGGAAATCATACGGCGTTGGCCTTGTCTTCAATTCATGGCCTATCCATTGATCATCTGTGGGTTCTGCAGTAAAGAAAGATGCACTGGAAGCTGGCGAATAGATCTGTTGATGTAATGGGAGCTCATCCTTGGTACCTTCGAGTACAGAGGGAAATAACTAAATTCCCCATGTCGTGCATCGTTGAGAGGACCTCCAAGCCACTCCTCTTTGAACTCATCATTGTTTTCACAATTTTTGGCTTTGGTCTCACCAAACAAGGTTTCGATACTCCATGCTATGATCATTCTTGCTAGCAATATGCCACGTCGAAGAGAGCATGCTCGATCATGCAGTGGTAGGGATACCGTAGACAGTTGGGTAAGAACTCTGCAGGTTCAAAAAACACCAGCAGTGACAGGGAAAGGAAAGAAATGGCTTCTCGCGTTCAACACCACAGCAAGGAGACATAAATTGTTTGGGAGTGGAAAGTTGAGTGGTTTGACAAGGATGGAAAATATTTAGGGTTCACCCCTCAACAAGTTCTTGGTCTCCTCTCTCCCACCAGGATCCAATGCTCCACTCTGGTTGACTATGTCAGCGTTAATGAGGAAGATCATTCTTCAAGTTTCCTCCATTTCACCTTAGATGCGAGCAGCAAGAGAAACTCTCCCTTTCACCTAGGTTCCTTGGTAGATCTTCAATAATTGATCTTTGAAATGCATAGTGAAGTAGTTGATCTTAAACATCGAATTGAACTTCAGGACCGCCGCATCTCCATGCTTGCGGCCATGCAAGTCAATCTAGAACACCAGCAGTCGGCGTCTGACCTATTGGCCCAGAAGCCATCATTATGAATATGCCCATTCCTCTTTCGTCAAGTAGCAAGGGAGACATTACATTGGATGGCCAGGTTCAATCTTCCATCTAAGTGTTTTTATGCTTAGTTTTCTTCTTAGTTTTATGTCTATAGGCTACTGCAATATTGTAGCTTTGATTATAGTTATTTTTTGTAAATCTGGTGTCATATTTGTTGGCCCTGCAAGGCATCTCAAACTTAAAACTGGGTCGGAGTTGAGTTGGTTTCCTTTCATGGCAACCCAAGCTCTAGTAGAATGTATGTGCAACTTTTTTTTATAGCCGGTAATATATAGAATCTTACTTACAAAAAAAAAAGTCATTCATCTATGATCATATCCCATGAGCGTCATTCATTAATGACTAGTTTCTAACAAGTTTAAATAGTCCACTTAGCACTTAGGTGATGCTCACAAGATTGAAGAAGTATGATTGAAACAAATGAAATGAATCACATAATATCAATCATCACCTTTGGACATGCAATTAGTAACTAGGACTTCCCGAGAAAGTCATCCATCCCAAAACTCCTGGTTTAAACACTCTAAGCTATAAAGTTTTTCTCCATAGTCAAGCACATTTAACTTTTTACCCCATTTACAAAACCTTCAAACATTCTTAGCTATGGAGTTTTTCTCCATAGTCAAGCACATTTAACTTTTTACCCCATTTACAAAACCTTCAAACACTCTTAGCTATGGAGTTTTTCTCCATAGTCAAACCCATTTAACTTTCTACCCCATTTACAAAACCTTAATAAATATTATGCCCGATCAACTATTCAATTAAATCTCCATACTCTTTTATGTAAAAATAAAATAAACTCTCTCCATACTCTTTATGTAAAAATAAAATAAACTCCCGTAATTAGGCATGATGAGATGTCATTTTTTTCCTCCGCAAACTCTTGAAAATGAGTATACTAAACCATAAGTTTGTGAAAGTCATAAATAGATAATCCCATAGTCCTTCATTATGGATCGAATCTAAACATGACGGAAAATAATTCTAAATTCAGGGACGTGGACACGAGATTAAAAAATATATCCCTAGATTTCAAATCAGCCCGTTTTAGAAGATTATTAAAAACTTTAAATGAATTCAATTATAAAAATAAAAAAATCAAGCTTATGGGTATGTGATCCACTAGCATATAGTGATGTGATTGGATCTGTGACTGTCACTATTTATTTTTTTATTTAATTTTAATATTTTTTAAGTAATTTTGAAGAAGAGATCATTACAATTAATTTAAATTAAAATATTTAATCGGTAAATTTTATGGGTTAAACAGTCAATTGAAACTTGTCATTATTTCCTGTAAAACAGATTATGTTTTATAAAAAAATTAATAAATATTTAAGTATAGTATTTATACTTTTATAATATAAAGCTAACCCAATGCCACTTAAATAATGGTGTATATTGTTACATGTTGTATGTTTAGTTTTTCTTTTGTTTTGGTGTATATTGTTACATGTTGTATGTTTAGTTTTTCTTTTGTTTTTGTTATATATATATATATATATTTCAAAGTTGAATGTTTTAAATTTAGATATTTATTATCAAATTTATTTATTTATTTCAAAAATATTAAGTGAAAAAGGAGAAGTCTAAATATTAAAGTGGAGAGGAAGACAAAAATGTTTGACAAATTCGATCATTATGTATCTCTCAACTTAACATTTAGGAACATTTACATAAATATCTGTTTTCCTCAAATTTTCAACATTTCTTATCCAATATTATCAATTATAAATATATTTTATAAATTATAAATACATTTTATAAATTTATATGAGAAGAAAATAAAAATATTTCATTATTTTGAATTATTTTCAACATTTCTTATTCAATATCAATTATAAATACATTATATAAATTTATATAAAAAGAAAATAAAAATATTTCATTATTTTGAATTTTGTAATTTACATATAAGGGTAATACCAATCAAAAGCAAATTATAAATTATTTTAAGAATATAAACCACTATAGACAACATTTCCAAAATCAAAATAGCAATTTTATTTTAAGAATATAAACCACTATAGACAACATTTCCAAAATCAAAATAGCAATTAATTTAATCAACTTAAATGATAAAGGATTATAAAATTAATAAAAACTAACAATATGTTTATTAAACATAAACCACTATAGACAACATTTCCAAAATCAAAATAGCAATTAATTTAATCAACTTAAATGATAAAGCATTATAAAATTAATAAAAACTAATAATATGTTTATTATGGGCATTATCATGTTGGGTTTAAACATTTGAGAAGCTAGAGAAGGTTATTGTATTGTTTAAGTAGACATGTTTAAATATAGTATGATACGTTGGTTTTTCTTCATATAATATATGATCTATATATTATTACAATGATGAGTGTTCCATATATAAGGAACATATGGTGACCATCCATGAAAGGATGCGTCTTTTGAATAATCAATAACTATTTATTATTATCATTTACTTCTTATATATGATATTTAATAATCAATAATTATATTATTAATTATTATTCTAAGAGAATGTCTTCTCGATGTTGTCCAAACATTAACACTCCCTCTCAACAAGGGAGACATTCTGCAACATGTCAAGCTTGTCTTTGAAGTATACAAACTTCACCCTAGACTCATGACACTTATCTATCAGTCTTGGGAGACATCTCTCTCCCACCTGAACCGATGAGAAACTCCTTATGTGGCTCTCCCTCTGAGCCAATTAACTCTCTCTAAGATTAGGCTCACTTTGGGTCCGCATGTAATAGCATATAACATCTTGAGTTTTTATTATTCCTTGTCAAATCACCATGACTAGGACAAAGACCACACCAGGATATTTCACCACAAGTACACACATGTGACAAATCACCATGACTAGGACAAAGACCACACCAGGATATTTCACCACAAGTACACACATGTGAGTGAATGGCGGCCTGATGCTAACTAATGCGTGGAAAGCACTTCAAGCACCTCGAGTCCATATTATTCCTTGTCATGATCAAGGAAGGACTATGTCTGGGCCCATTTACCACAAGAGCAGCTTTATGATAAAGGTATCCTATCTCCCTTGGTTTGCAACCCAATCTAGGAGAAGGTCTGCCCGATGTTGAAACATCAATACTCCCTCTTATCTAGGGAGGTATCTTTCCATAGTAGTACACAACTACTGTCTAGAGACACACAGTCTCCACCAGTGGTACACAACCACCATAGTAGCAAAAGGTTTGTCACACATGGCACTCCCATGTGGGATTCTAGAGGATACTCCCTCTAGGAACACTTAGGTTCAACTCCCCATAGTGTGTGATGTTAAGGGTCAACTCCCTTGACATGTCCTCATGTTCCCTCCACATGGGATGTTAGGCTATAATCCCAAATGCACTTATCCCTTCTCGAATAAGTGTCCCACATATCCCTTCTCAAACAAGTGTCCTCACAGATCAACTCAACTCAATCACAAAGGAGTATGATATGGAGAAAGTTTGTCACACATGGCACTCCCATGTGGACTTCTAGAGGCTACACCCTTTGTAAACACTAGGGTCAACTCCCATAGTGTGTGATGTCAAGGGTCAACTCCCTTGACATGTCCCCATGTGCTCTCCACATGGGATGTTGGGCTATAAACCCAAACACACTTATCCCTTCTCGAATAAGTGTCCTCACAAATCAACTCAACTCAATCACAGAGGAATATGATCTAGAGAAAGTTTGTCACACATGGCACTCCCATGTGGACTTCTAGAGGCTACACCCTCTAGAAACGCTAAGGTCAACTCCCATAGTGTGTGATGTCAACGGTGAACTCCCTTGACATGTCCTCATGTGTTCTCCACATGGGATGTTGGGCTATAAGCCCAAATGCACTTATCCCTTCTTGGATAAGTGTCATCACAGATCCACTCAACTCAGTCACAGAGGAGTACGATCTGGAGAATGTCTCAAGAAGTTGCAAACATCAACACTCCCTCTCAGCGAGGGAGGCATTCTCTGCCATGCCAAGTTTGTCACGGAAGTACTTGAACTTCGTCCTAATTTGGTAAGAATATCAGCAACCTGCTCATCTGTAGGAAGGTACAACACCAATACTTCCTTCCTCTGCACCATGTCTCAGATGTAATGGTACTTGATCTCAATGTGGTTCAATTTTTCATAAAACATTGGATTATCTGAGATCTTCACACAAATTTGGTTACCAAAATGACTAATGGTGGAATCCAACACATGTTCAGATAAATCTGTAAGGAGCTTGTGAAGCCACACTGCTTCATGGACTAACATACTTAATGCAATGTACTCTACTTCTGTTGTTCTCAAAGCCACATAAGTCCATTTCCTGCTACATTGGGAAACCATCGAAGATCCCAAAGTGAAGCAACACCCGAAGGTGTTTTTTCTGTCCACTGCGCTCCCTGCCCAATCAGAGTCAATATGTTCCTACCATATCATATCAATACTGGAAGTATATCTTAGACCATGTCCAATTTGCCTCGCATGTATCTCAACACATGCTTCGCAACAATCCAATGTGTCTATCTCGGCTGACTCATAAACTGGCTAAGTGCACTCACTGCATAGAAAATATCTGGTCTAGTGTTAATCAGATACATCAATGATCCAATCAGTTGTTTGTACAAGGTCAGATTCATTTTGTCGGAATTGAAAGAAGACACACTTAGTTTCTTCGGATTTGTCACCATTGGTGTAGCCATGGGCTTCAAGTTCAGCATCCCAAACTTCTTCAATATCTCAACTGTGTACTTCCCCTGACTTAGGAAGATCTCATCAGTTCTTTGCCACACCTCTAGTACCCAGAAGTAGTGCATCATACCAAGGTCCTTCATCTCAAACTTAGAGGCCAATGCATACTTGCATTCAACAATAAGGCTCTCTATATCAGTGAGGAATAAATCATCAACGTAGAGGACCAAAATCAGGGACTCACCATTAACAGTATTGTAGTACAGACTGGGATCGATAACACTTTTGTTGAAGCCCAAAAATCATCAGGTGTCCATCAATCCTCGCATACCAAGCTCAAGGTGGTTGCTTAAGTCCATACAAGGCCTTCTTCAACTTGCATACATGAGACACCGTCACATGTATCATGAAACCATATGGTTGCTCGATGTATACTTCTTCCTCAATATATCCATTGAGAAAGGTTGTCTTTACATCCATCTGATGTACTCTCCAACCCATGGATGTTGCAGGGGAAATAATCATCCGGATAGAAGTGTATCGAGCAACAGGAGAAAATGTCTCCTCATAATCTATTTCCTCCACCTGAGAGAATCCTCTAGCAACAAATCTCATTTTGTGCCTCTCAATGCTCCCGTCAACTATGTGTTTGATCTTGTAGATCCATTTGGAAGTCATTGCAAACTTCCCCTCATGTCTCGAAACAACATCCCACACATCATTTTTCATGATGGATTGATACTCCTCCATCATGGCATCTCTCCATACTGGCTGACTAGATGCCTTCTCATAACAAGAAGGCTCAAAATCAATGATATGGCTCATAGCTGCAGCATAGCACGGATATCTCTGAGGTCTCTTTCTCTCTCAGAAGGTACCATGAGGAGATGCATGTCCTTCTACCTCCTATAGAATCTGACGAGCCCATGCAGGTATCTTCTGACCTACTGCAATATTTATGGAAATATTAACTGGAGCTACAGGATCAATGGGATCAATTGGCTCAACTATCTCCCTCTAAAAGAGAGTGTCATCTTGGACCTTATTTGACATATAAAGGTTTCCTCATGAAACCAATGTCTATTACATATCAAGGTTCTCTCATGGACTCAATGTCTCACAAGACATATCAAGGTTTCCTTGTGAAACCAATGTCTTGGTTCATTCATCTGACCATCTAAGGCACGTCAGGATGAAGTCTACACCATATTGCTTGTCTGTGTGTTGAAGCCTAGTTGCTTCATCTGCACCATGTCTCGGATGAAATCCTACGAGAATCCTTTGAAGCCTCATTGCTTCCAAGACTTGAGTAATTGGCTACGATATATTCTACCTCTATAGTAAAACCATTGTCCTTGGAAGAATCGCTTTTAGCATTGCTCCAAAGCCTCTTGATGGCCATTAATTAACCATTGCTCATCGTGGCCTTGTAAACCTTACCGACTCTGCCACTTCCAATGACATTATCTTCATCCAAGCAATCCAGAATCTCATATTCACTAAACCCCAGCTTGTGAAATGAAGTCAACATCCACGAAGATTTGTCCATGGACCTTTTCCTCTCTTCATTTGCAAGGCTTATGTACCTTCTATAAAACCATGTGAGTCCAAGGATGAAAATAATGAGAGACAATGCAACCAAGCAACGAAGCAGCCACCATCATTTACAACGTTTATCTTTTTCACTGCGCTCTTCAAAACAAGACTTCGTGCTACACAACTCAAGATTTCCCAAAAAACACTTTTCATACGTTGGACTCGCAAACGCAAAAGGAATTGCATCGGAAAAACGGTTGTCCTAGATATTAAAGATATTCAGCTTCAGATTCCCAAGCTCGGAAGGAATCGATCCAGTGAGAAGATTGTCTTAGAGGTCTAAATAATTAAGCACTGGCAAAGTACCGAGATTCGTAGGTATTGAACCAGAGAACTAGTTTTTTTTTTTTTGGAAAGATATATGTCTCCAAGCTGCTTGCACGAACCGATTTCAGCAAGAAGCTCTCCACTTAATTGGTTATTGCTAAGATCCAGCTTTTCTAGCTGTCGCAACTCCCCCAAGCTCGAAGGAAAAGTGCCCGAGAGTAAATTATTGCAGGCGGTTATCTCGTGGAGGTTCTGCAACTTGCCAATTTTTGTGGGCACTCTACCCATAAATTTATTGTCGTTAATGACAAGTTGCGAGAGATTTTTGGAGTTGGCAATATTGGGAGAAATGAATCCTTCAAAATGATTGTTCTTGAGCTCCAACAGTGAGACATGAGGAAGTCCCCAGAACAAACTCGAAACCGAGCCTTTAAATTTATTACCTCGTAATCTAACTCTCTTTAAACTCGTGCAGATTCCCAGAGTTTCAGGTAATTTACCAGTGAACTCGTTGTTGAAAATAATGAGAATTTTGAGCTTTTTGTTCTTACAAAGATCCGAAGGAAGGCTTCCTGATAGTTGGTTGTCTGAAATATCCAGCGCTTGAAGTTCCAAATTTCTGCCCATGTTCGTCGATAAAGTATCGGCTAATCTATTGGAGATATTTCGTGAGATTCGTCAAGGAACCCAGCCTGGAGGTATCACGACATAGGTGAAGTAGTAAAACCGATTGCTTTGTTACTGCAATGGATCCGCAGTCAAGAGTCCATCTTAGTAGTGTCTTAAAAAAAATCTATCACATATTTCCTTCTACAAGTTGATTTATTTATTTATTTATTTTTTAATTCGTGCTCTGATACCATGTTGGTTTTTCTTCATATGAGATATGATCGATATATTATTACAATGATGAGTGTCCCATATATAAGGAACATATGGTGACCATCCATGAAAGGATGAGTCCATTGAATAATTAATAACTATTATTATTATCATTTACTTATTATATATGATATTTAATAATCAACAATTATATTATTAATTATTATTCTAAGAGAATGTCTTCCCGATGTTGTCCAAATATCAATTTTTCTCATATTTTCAACATTTCTAATCAAATATTATCAATTATAAATACATTTTATAAATTTATATGAGAAGAAAATAAAAATATTTCATTATTTTGAATTTTGTAATTTACATATAAGGGTAATACCAAATTTTGACACTAGTAACATCAAATGCAAATTATAAATTATTTGAAGAGCATAAATCACTATAAACAACATTTTCAAAATTAAAATAACAATTAATTTAATCAACTTAAATGATAAAGCATTATAAAATTAATAAAAAATAATAATATGTTTATTATGGGCATTATCATGTTGGGTCTAAACATTTGAGAAGCGAGAAGGCTATTGTGTTGTTTAAGTAGACATGTTTAAATATAGTATAACAAACTTAGATGAGTTAAACAAGAATTATGTTAACCTTAAATCTATTTAAGGTTTAAAGAAAAAGAATTTTTTGAATGGTAAATGTTTTGATAAATATAACTTAATCTAATCTTACTTAACTTTGTAAAAACTCAAAACTTATGTAAATATAGATATGTAAAAATATTTTCCAATTTCTATATAAATATTATTTTATGGAAATATCATGTGTAAT
>SNQJ01S0061492.1:111384-129768 GCA_010110895.2 Picea sitchensis | reverse complement strand
AAATCACAGAGGAAGAAGCCACTAAACCTTTCCAAAATGGAGAGTCTCTCGCCGACTGGAGCGTAGGTTTTCGAAGCCAGTGAAGAAGCGAATTAGAGTCCAGGTATTTGTCACAGATAATTTTGTGCCAAATGCTGTCAATTCACATCTACTTGAAACATGAATTCCAAAAAAAAATTGCAATCCTTTTCAAAAGAACTCCAAAGACTTTGCTTCCATTTTAGTAGAACTTCATTCTTCACACCGACTTCACCATTGGGAAACTCAATTTTGAAATACTAAATTTTCTTAAAACTTTTCCAAACCTTCTTGAAAATGGTAAGAAACTTGACTTGCAATTTGGACTTTGCCTCTTCCATTTTAATAGAACTCCATTTTTCAAAAAGAATTCACCATTGGAAAAACTCAATTTTGAAATATTAAAATTCTTTAAAACTTTTCCAAACCTTCTTAAAACTTAGCTTGCAATTTGGACTAATCCAATTCTATCACATAAAAAGATCTTTCCATATTCTCCTTTTCTAATATTTGAGAATTCATTTGTTATCATTTTGATTTTCCTTTCTTTCTTTTTATAGGATTTTCTTTTTATAGGATTTAGACAATTTTTAGTTAAAAAGAAGGTTGATGATTTTAAATTTTTTATATAATTTTAATTTAAATGAAATTTTAGAATTTAAATTTTCTTCTAATTTGACTAAAAACTTTTGCTTTAATTTCAATTTTACTATCTTCCCAATATTCTTACCTCATCCTACATATCCATCCAATAACATTTGAAATATCCATCCATCCCATACTTTGAAAGTAAAGTTTTATTTATTTAAGTTTGTAAACCTCTATCATGCTCACAAAGATAAAATGTTGCACCAAAACCATGTGGGACAAGCACCAAAACCATGTGTGACCTCGACATTCTAAAGCACCACATAAAATGACGACATTGGAGACAAAAGCATTCAATTTTATTTATTAAAGATGATTCCCAAACATAATTCCCAATCAAAGTTCCATCATTGGATTCCATGTCAAATCTTCATCAAAACCAAAAAGATAATTCCAACGAGAATACCCTTCTCCATCATTTCACATGGAACTTTCTAGTTTATAGGATCACAAATAAAAATATAGAAACACATAATTACAAATATCCTTAAAAGCAACAAACTCCTTTCAGATTATTGCGAAAGCCGATTTTCTACAGTTTGGCTCCGTTAGAACCAATGAATCAATAGATCCTGGGTTCGAAACCCCGAACACCACCCGCCCCCCCAAAAAAAACGACATGCATCTTCTCAGAACTGCTTCCCCTTGTAGGTATGGCCGAACTGCCAGTCAGATGGAGCAACGTTGTAAGCAGTGACAGTCTTACCGTCACTGGTGGTAACCTCGAACGACAGAGGTTGCCCCTTGAAATCCGCATTGACGTGCCAGTTCTGCCCCCAATTTCTGCCCATCGGCAGCCATCCTGTCTTTGAACCCTTGACCTTTACACCTGTAACGGCTCCGGCTCCCCCGACATTACTTATCAGAACCGTCAAGAAAAAATCCTTCCCGTTTATGGCGAACCTTATTGCCCCTTCCTTCGCACATCTAACTCTGCAAAAACAACATCAACAACAAACAAAACCCTAACATAAGTCCCGTGTTCGATTCCTAAGGCAATGCGATTTCCATGAGACTAAGTTTTGCCCTACCTCCTGTACTGAACGTTCATGGTGCCGATTTTCCAGATGGCGACCTTCTCAAAGGCGTTGACGGGCAATACGAAATGCTGGCGAGGGGGATTGCACCACCCGCCATTGTTCCCAGGCAGGCCGTAGTTTGGAGGGCAGAAATTCGTAGCCGTGACAACGATTGAAGTTCCGGGATGGCAATAAAGAGGATCCTCCACACATCTCAGCTCAAAACAAGCCCCGCATGTCTGACCTCCATTATAAAGAACGCCGCTGAGAGCCGCCGTGTTGACGCCATATCCCTGCCTGTACAAATCTCCATATCCACATGCACCTGCTGAAAGATGTATAAAAGCAAAACCCTAAGTTCAAAGAATGCAAAATACGTTAGGCAGAAGTGAGAGGAGTTGAATTTTATGCTTTTTTTGGTTAGCAACAGTATTACCCATGGTGCCCAGCGCGTCAGAATCGCTGTAAAAGGTCGCGAAGGCGTACTTCCATCCATCGTTGGCGTAAGCAGCTGAAGTGGGCATTATTATTAATTGCTTCCACCAACCTATATTTGACAGCAGCAGCAACAGAGAGGCAGCCCATACTTCCCTTCTCGTCTGCATACTGTTATTGTGCTCTGATGGAGAGCAAGATGAGAACTGAAGAAAAATATCAACAGCTTTATCTGCAATGCTGTTAAATATACTATAAATCTCTGCGCTGACCCGACATGGGGGTCCTGTGTCCCCACTGCTTTTGCCATTAGGTTATCGGATTTATTCTCTGTTCCACTCTTTCAACGGAAATGTATTTGCTATGACAAGTAAGTTTTTATATTTATTTATTTATTGATGCCCTTGCCTTTCATATAATGGATTTGTTTTGTCGGTGGGCCGGAAAGTTTTGTAATTAGCCGCCAAAATATTTTTCAGTATTGTTTTTTTCAACATAGGGTAATGTAGGGTAATGGGTAACTACATAGAATTAGTATTTTCAAGTTTATGTGTATTTCTTAGTTTTTTTAGATGAAGGTTTCGATTCTTGTTACTGTTTTTTCAGAATTTTAATAATAATAATAATCTATTTTTAAGGTTACGGCCAAGCCAGCATATCAAATTGGTGTATGAGACCTCTTTGTTTGTGGAACAAGGGACCCCTCCATCCAGCGATTTGACTAGTAAAATCTATAAAAGTATACATACCCTAATTTAAAGTATAAAATACAGTGCACAGAAAATAATATTAAAAAATAGATTAATACAGTGCACAGATCGAATCAAAATCTCCCACTAATAAACATTCAACTGAGACCTACCAACAAATTGCTGTTATTTTATTTTTTCTTAACCAAATCTAACTCTGGTTCGGTTATTTTATTCTTTCTTAACCAAATCTAACTCTGGTTCAGAGCGAAGCTGCTATCAATGGCGGTGTGATAAAGTCGTTAGGGTTAATGATAAATAAGTATATTGTTGTCTTTATTTGATAATATCTTAAGGGCGAGTGAGTTAAACCTGAAAAAATGTTTTATCTTTGGATATCGTGAAGCACACTGTTCATCATATGTGACAACCACTTGCAAACAAAATCCGAGGTGGAAAGGTTGTGTTGAAAAATAGACTATTTGTATTTATTTATTTACTTTTTTGGCATGTTCGTTGTTTTTTATTTATTTAATGTTGGTTGTCAGATATTTAATTAAAAATCTTTATATAGAACCGTCTTAGGATTTGAAGATGCTAAAGTAGTATTTTGTGGAATTGTAGATAAGAAGAGCTGTGTGGGCCCACTATTGACCGTGCATGGGAATATGGAATCTCTGCCAAACAACGTCGAGATGAGGGAACTTGTTGGTAGGGTTGGAGTTTTGTGATAATTGATTAGTGGGAATTGTGTTGGGATTTGAATTTTAAGTATTTTTAAATAAATATAATGAGTAAAATTGTTTAAGGGTGTGAAGAGATTTTGTTAAAAAATTGTAGTGATAGAATGTTTTTGAGGATTTGATTAAGTTTTGTATTAAATAAATTTGTTTGGTGTGAGAGATCTTGTTAAAAAAAATTGTAGTGATAGAATGTTTTGTGAATTTGAATAAGTATTTGTTAGGTGTGAGAGATCTTGTTAAAAAAATGTAAAAATGTAGTGATAGAATGTTTTGTGGATTTGAATAAGTTTTATGGTTGTAGTATATAAAATGTGTTTTTATCTTTTTAATTAAAGAGTGGGGCTTTGAAATGATATAAAGAAGTGAAAGTATGATGATGATTAAGATGTTTAAAGTTTTTTTTTATATATGCATTTTATGAAATAGGTATTGAAAATTTATCAAATAAAGAATAGTGAAAATTTATTAGTGGGACATTTTTTTATTATTATAGGTTATTAGATTTACTAGATTCGACGATCTATATACCATTCATGGCAACTTTAATGTTGTGTATCAAGTTGGATATTGGCTGCCCACTTTGATCCATTCATACATTGTATGAATGAGATGTAGCTCAAGGTTATTATACAATCATAATTAAACTTAGTGACATATATTCCATATTCATGGTCCACAAGAAAACCAAACTTTTAGCATTTACAATAAATATAAAATAAAATGATTTGAATGTTTTCAATGGTAAACATTTCCAAAAAACAATGATGGAGTATCCTCCATGTTAGGAATGAATGAATACACTTATCATGTAAAAAGGATATTAGTTCATTAAACAATACTACTTGCTCTCATAATTCTATTACATTAATCTCAAGTGAATATCCACATATTGTTATCATAATGTAATATTATTGTAATACTTTCCCGGTCACTGAAACAACTACTCTTCCTTCTCCACTAACATTCTTGATTTTCTGACTTTGTGTCTTTGCAACCCTAGCCCTCGTCGTTGCCTCCCTGCTCTCGGCCCTCATGGCTTCGACAATTCCAGATCTGGATCCACCCCCGGACTTCCTCAACGAGGTCGTCGCCTTCAAGGTGTCTGTGGGTTCGCTAAGCCCTCCCCCTTCGCAGCCCCGTTCCTCCCAATTTCTGAAAAAACTAGATCAGATACTGGAAGTAGCAATCCCCTGCATTGCAGCAAGAAGTAAGGCCCTCTCCTTTGCATCCAAAGCGCTTGTAGGTCAGTTCATGGGATTATGGCCTTCACCTCGACAAATCAATCTCTGGATTGAGCGGAACTGGCATCCCTTGGTCCAAGGACGCATGAATCACTTTTTTTGTGGTAAGCGCTTATATATCTTTTATTTTAGCATAAATCAGATAGAGACCTCATCTTCAGAAATGGTCCTTAATTTTTCAGCCCAAGAGAGTTATACTTAAACAAATGGACCCCAGATTTTGATCCCGAAAATGACATCCCCTCAGCCGTGTCAGTTTGGGTGAGACTCCCCCATTTTCCCTTTTACTGTTAGGGCAATGAAGTCTTAAAAGGCATCCTAGGAAAATTCATCGATAGGGCTGAACCTAAATCCAATTTGTACTCGTGTGCTAGGATTTGTGTGGAAGTAGATCTAGAAAAGGGCTCTCGGAAGCAATCAAGTTAAAATTAGATGACTGGACCCATATTCAGAAATTTGATTATGAGCAGCTCTCGTTCAAATGTAAGTCATGTCACGAATGTCGTCATTTTGCAAAAAAATGCCCCAGTAACAAACAATCTCCAGAAGTCAATGCATCTCAGCAGGAGGAAGGGTGGCAGTAGGCCAGGAAGAAAGCTAACAATGGCAAAGGTTCAGGCTCTCGACCTGGCTCCTTTGGTCCCATCCTGGAGCCCTCACGTCAAAATCCTGCTCCCAAATCCCCACCCAAAAAAGGCCCCTTCAACCCCTCCAATCCCCCCCCCTTCCCTGTCAAAATTCCTTTGAACCGCTCGGTGAATCCTCTTCAAAGCAAAACCCCCCCTTAGCGTCAAATCTGGGTCTGACCCCCCTCTCTGCCCCAGCCATAGTTAGAATAGCAGAAGAGTCAGATGAAGATGATCCTTCTAAGGAGGACATGCAAGGGACGGATCATCAATATCATCAAGTTAACGAAGATCTCCACTCAACAACACTTCACAATCAAGAAGGGGAAGAAGGNCAAAGCAAAACCCCCCCTTAGCGTCAAATCTGGGTCTGACCCCCCTCTCTGCCCCAGCCATAGTTAGAATAGCAGAAGAGTCAGATGAAGATGATCCTTCTAAGGAGGACACGCAAGGGACAGATCATCAAGATCATCAAGTTAACGAAGATCTCCACTCAACAACACTTCACAATCAAGAAGGGGAAGAAGGAGAACTTCCACCAGAAAAGACAAGAAAATCGGGCCAAAGAACAAACAAGGAAGTTAGAGAGGAAACATCCTCAAAAGAAAAGGCACAAGGCAAGCAACAATCTATAGAAAACTCCATGTACACCTCAACACGAAAAGGAGATACTAAAGGATCGGACTACCCGTCTCATGGCAGTCGGGCTTCCTCCACCCCCCTGTCAATGAATTTTCTCTCCTGGAACTGTAGAGGCTTCGACAACAAATCGAACGCTGAACCTCTAAGAAAACTAAACAAAATGGCCAACCCCTCAGTTATCCTCCTCCAGGAGACCAAAATGGAGGCGTCAATTATTCTTGAAACTACAAAGAAAGTTTTCAAAGCTACAGTTGGAGCAACTGTTAGCTCTCAAGGAGCCTCTGGCGGCATTGCAACCCTTTGGGACGAACAAATCTGGACTCTTGAGGTAACTCTAGAAACTCAAAATTGGCTTTTAACTGTTCTAAAAACCAAGGATAACAGTAATAACCTCTCTCTAGTTAATGTCTACATTCCCAATTCCTACAAAGACAAAATGGCTTGCTGGAGTTCTCTTTCAGAACTCAAAAATTCCATTGATCTCTCCTCTTGCATAATTGGGGGAGACTTCAACACCTACCTCAATTCAGGGGAAAACAAAGGAGGCAATAAAGTAAGAGATCCCTTCTCATAAAATCTAATTGATCTCATCACAGATTGGGACATGCAGGATGTCAAACCACCCGAAGGAAAGTACACTTGGAACAATAGACGAGTTGGCCTTGGTCATATAGCAGCATGTCTAGATCGCTTCCTCATTAGCAACAATTTCCTTCTTTCCCCCCATGTATTTTCCTCTCGTATCCTCATGTCTGTTGTTTCTGATCATAAATCAATCTCTCTCATCTTTAGAAATCCCCAAAAATTCGGCCCCCTCCCCTTTCGCTTCAAGCATCTCTGGCTAGAAAACCCATTCGTCTCCCCTATTGTTCAAAATGTGTGGATCACCCCCTTCTTTGGATCACTGAATTATATCTGGGAAAGAAAACTCAAAGCGATTAAATTAACACTCAAAGATTGGGTGAAAACTCTGTTTACCCTACCACATCAAGAAAAACAAGAAAAGATAAAGAAACTCATGAAAGTACAACTCCAGATAGAAGAAGAGACGGTAACAGATGCATTGTTGAATCAAGAAAAAGAAGCTCAACAACACCTTCAGCACTCCTTGCGCAGAGAGGAAGAACATTGGCGGCTGAAATCCATAAGTCTCTAGATAAAAGTGGGAGACTCAAACACTTCCTTCTTCCATAAGCAAGCACAAACTCGAAGGAAAAAAAAACACAGTCACCTCCATTATCTCAAATACTGGGCAATAACTCGATACCTTTGATCAAATTAAAGACTAGGCTTTCTACCATTTCAATAACTTATACCAACAACCTAGCAGTGAAGAAACAAATGCAGACACTCTTGAAATTATAGCCAACATCCCAAGTCTAGTCTCTGAGAATGAAAACAATCAACTAGTCAAGGATATAACAAAAGAAGAAATAACTAAAGCAGTTTGGGGCATGGATCCTGACAAAGCTCCTAAACCTGATGGGTTTCCAAACAATTTTTATCAATCCTTTTGGGACATTATCAAGCATGATTTGAAGAAAATGCTAAATTATACCCTCCACAAATAGAAAATCGGAGGAGCCATAAACTCCACCTTTATAGCATTAATACCCAAAGATTTCAACCCCTCCAATTTCTCTTGTTTGCATCCCATCTCCCTTTGTAACTCCTGCTACAAAATCCTCACCAAAATCATTGCAAATCGGCTCAAGCCCTTTCTTCCAAACTAATTTCAGAAAACGAGGGAGGCTTTTTAGAGGACACACAAATAACAGACAACATTGTGCTTGTACAAGAAGCCATACATTATAGTAAGAAATCTAAATCCCCATGAATGGTTGTCAAACTTGATATCGCGAATTCTTTTGATCAGGTCAAGCATTCCTTTATGTTTTCAGTTCTCAAAGTGTATGGGTTCTCCGAAAACTTCATTAGTTGGATCAGAGCATGCATCAGCTCACCTTGGATATCCCCTTTACTAAATGGGCGACCATCGCACTTTTTCAAGGCTAGCAGAGGACTCCGTCAAGGATGCCCCCTCTTCCCCTTTCTTTACATTCTCCTAGTAGACTCACTCAGTCGTAAACTAGAAGAAGAACGAAGAAAGGGCAAACTCCTTGGTTTACTTATAGAGAGAGGGGTCAAGGAGATAAATCACTCTCAATTTGCAGATGACACTCTTCTCTTGGGGACGACAACAACTCGCACTACCATCCGCATTCAGAAAATTCTTACCTCCTTCCTCGCTGCCTCGGGAGGAAAATTGAATACAAATAAGTCCAAGATTTATGGGTGGCATGTCCCAGGCCACATAAAAGAGCAAATTGCCAGAATTTTCGGCTTCCCCATCATCACTACTTGCAACTACTTTAAATATCTAGGAATGCCAATTTTTCTCAGCTCCTATGGTTCTACAGCCTTGCAGGAAGTCATTGGGAAAATTTTGGCAAGAATACAAAGTTGGGGAGGTCATTGGTTGAATCTTGTTGGGAAAACAATACTTCTCAAATCGGTACTCTCCTCCCTCTCCATTTTTCAATGCTCAGGTCTATTAGCCCCCAAAAATAGTTTGGAAAAAATCTCTAGAGCGCTCTGAAGCTTCCTTTGGGCTGGAGGGAAAACGAACACCAAAAAGTTCCATCTTCTGAATTGGAAAAAAGTCTGCCAACCCCTCAACAAAGGTGGACTCGCTATCAGGTACCCAATTCTAATGAATTCTTCTCTGGGAGAAAAATTGGCTTGGCGTCTAATCACAACTAATGTTGATTGGTGGAAAGCATCTTTTCTAGCCAAATACTTCAACTCCTCAAGGTTGTGTTGTTTTGATGGCCCCACTCCTCCTCTCCCTGGATCTATGATTTGGCGCCTCTTAAAAAAGGCCTCCTCTCTAATCCAAGCCAAGCTCTCTTGGGCCCCAAGAAATGGAGAATAGATTAAAGTTTGGACTGATCGCATCTTGGATCGTGAACCTATGAACAGTCTAGAGGCTCTTCCCCCTCTAAAATATTGGTGCTACTCAAAGGGCCTCTCCCTCCTTAAGGATTTCTACCAATGGAACTCAGATGAGGATTGGATTAACTGGAATTTTCCAAATGTTCCTGAACATATCAGTCCTTTACTCCCCACTCTCTTCAATAACCTTGTTGGTTGCACTCCCTCTCGCCATTCCTTATCTGACTCCTGTATTTGGGGCGGAAAAACCTTCTCTGTCAAAGTCGGTTACACT
This sequence comes from Picea sitchensis, assembly GCA_010110895.2. Lineage (NCBI taxonomy): Eukaryota > Viridiplantae > Streptophyta > Pinopsida > Pinales > Pinaceae > Picea > Picea sitchensis. The sequence continues at coordinate 120,478 of SNQJ01S0061492.1, read as the reverse complement.
TTCTTGTTGTCTGAAACCCAAGGTCCCCCAACCTCCAAGATCTGGAAAGAACTCTGGTCCGACCCCTCGTTGCCCAAAGTTAACATTTATGTTGGTTGTTGGTCCATGGTAAAGTTCTAACAACAGAAAACCTCCTAAAGTGTGGAATACAAGGGACCTCCCATTGCCCCCTTTGTCTCTCAGCGTCTGAATCCATTCCCCACCTTTTCCTCGAATGCTCGTACTCTTCCCAAATTTGGAATCTCGTTTACCTCCCCTCTCTGGCCCCCCTCTTCCACACACGAGAATTGGAACGATATTTTCATTTCTTGGAAACAAAGATATGCTAGCTGACTTAAGAATAGAGGTGTTTACTCTTCTATGAGGCAAGTCCTAAATTAGTTTGTTTGGAACTTTGGTTAGCTCACAATCAAGCCATTTTCCATGAGAAGCTCCCCCCACTGCATAACACATTCACTCAAATATGTGGGCTAGTTTCAAAAGTCTTTAAGTTCAAAGAAATTAGATATGATATGACAGGCACCTTGGAACATAATGAAGAAGACTGGATCAATTACATATTGGGACCCCCAATCACATCTTCCACTTCTCCCCTGCATCAAAAAATTAAAAGACAAGATTGGTAGCTTCGCCTCAGCAATAATGAATTTTATCAATGGAAAAGGAAACAACACACTTCCTTGCTTTTCTTTGATGGAGTTGCAACAAGTAATGAAATCCAAGAGATTGGTAGGTCGAGTGTCATGACTTCGATGGACAAAAGGCGGTTGGAAGGTTTTTCAGGAGTTGGGAAAACACCAATAATAGAAGCGGCTTTCGCGGTGTACATGGGATTAAAATTGCACATTCACAAGTATCCAAACTCGTGGTCTTGGGGACCTAAAGAGTAGTCATAAAAGGGATCTTTGGCCTCAAATGCCTACAGCACCAGTTCTTCTAGTAGCCTTTTGCTCATGAGGTGGTCACAGAGCTCTTCATTAAAAGCACAATATTTCCATATTCTCCATTCTCAAAATTTTGAAGTTGACTGCTTAGCCAAAGCAGCGAAATATTTATAACAAGGCCACCTTGTTATAAATCAAATCCCCTCTCATGATTGCCTTCCCTAACTTTCTGCGTTCTCGTTCTCTCCACCTCACTAACCAGGGCCTTTTCCTTTTGAACTCAACTTATTTCCTACCCCCCCACTCTTCCCTATACCCTTCCCCTCTTCCCCTCCACCTCTCACCCTCGATCAGCCCCTCTCTTCCGCCCCCCCTCCTCCCCTCCCACGGCGGTATGGGCGTCCCCTCTCGACAGCATCTCCCTTCTTGGTCTGCGTGCCCCTTCTCCCTTCCCATGTCACCCCTCAAATGTATGTTCTCCCTTTATATCACACAGAGCTTCACTCGTTTCGTTTGAGGCTCATCACACAGAGCTTCACTCGTTTCGTTTGAGGCTCATCTGTATGCTCATGGCGTCAGCTCCAGCTCTCGACCCTGCCTGAACTCAACTCAGCGAGTGGGTGGCTTTGGTACCCTGTTCCATCAAGGGTACGATGTTGCTGCAATCATGGCTCCTCCATCTATTTTTCAGCACCATCACATTGAACTTCAGGACGCTCTGCTCGCAATTTGGTTGGTTTTCTCTCCCTTCTTTTTTTGATTGCATTCATCGATTCTTCAGCACCTATCTGATTAGTTTGTTCCTGAGGCTCAGCATCGATATGTTGAGAAGATCAAGAGCCCCCTACTCTTGTCCAACTTGTGTTTCGGAGGAACTCCGGGAGCAGTTTCGTTCATTCTGCATGGATGTTAGATGACCTGAGGAACGCACATACTCTCGACACCGCGAATTCCAACGAGAAAATCAGGGACTACGAGAGGAAATGGCGAACCTACAAGCTCAGCTACACCGGAAATAATTGCGGCATAATCAGGAGTTGGCAATTTCTCTCAGGGGAATTAATAGGACGCTAGGCAAATTGGGGAAGTTGCTCAACAATTGGCAAATCCTCCAATCCACCCGCAACAGCCAGAGAACTCTATTGGCTCAGGTGAGTCAAGGCTCTCGTCCACCTTTCCTGATGGATCAACAATGATCATCCGTCAGGCCCTCTAGCGCAAGGACTAGCCCCAACATGTTTGATCCATGTTGCAGACATTCACCACTCAGAGGCAAATTCAGCGGTGCAACAAGCAGAACAACAGGAAGCACCAGAGCCTTCTCAAAATCACTAGCCAGGTTTTCAATGAAATGTAAAATTTTGTTAATTTTGAAAAAGTTTGTAGCCATTTTTACCTGGAAAAACAATAGCTCTTTTGGACTAGTTGTAGTAGTCTCTTTAGAATTCCACAGACAGTTGGTCTCTCAGGAAATCAACAGAGGTTTCTTTACTCTGTCATATGTATTTTGTGGAGAATTATTGCTCTTTTTTAATATATAAATCCCCGATTGTCTCTGTTAAAAAAAAAATGTAATATTATTGCACATAAAGTTGTAATGGAGAAATTTGGTATGTGTTTGACTAAGATGGAATTTGACTAAGTGAAAGTGAGGGGTTCGAAAAAAACTCAAATTATATATGCAATAATATAGATGGATACATTTCCAATATGAAAAAGAAAAAAAAACACCCATTATTGATCAATACATTAAGACAATGTAAGACCAAGGAAGCTTTCATGATAGGGATATACTAGGTTAATGTGAATTAACATCCAATTTCAAATAGTAAGAATTGTTAAAGTTTCCAAAATTATTTACACTATTATACCATCAAATTATTTATATAGATAGAAAGAGTTGGCAACCATTTAACTTTGAAACTATCAAGAGTTAAAAGGATCAAATGAAACTAAATGTTTGTTAAAAAACATACTTTGAAAAAGATTTGCACTTTCACATTTTTTCACATTTTTCTATACTTGATAGATATGAAATTAAAATAAATTTATTCTTATTCTAATTCTATATAAATAACTTTTAATATTACATTTTATTATTATTAATTTTCAATCTCTTTTTATACTTGATAGATATGAAATTAAAATGGATCTATTCTAATTCTATATAAATAACTTTTAATATTACATTTTATTATTATTATTTTATTATTTATATTTTGTTACTTATAAATGTTCTTTTAGTAGAGATTTATAATCTAGTATTTATAAATTTACAAATCACATTTTCTTAATTTTATCCTTTTCAATATATTTGAACACAAAGTTCTTTTAAATAATATTTTTAACAAATGCATCTCATTTATATTAACATTACAATACAAACTCATTTTTTTAATAAAGATAAAAATAAATTTTTATCATAAAATTATTCCTCGTAATAAAACTCATATAAGCATTTTGGGATGGGAAAATTGTCTCCGTTAAAATACATTCATATAAGCATTTTGCTGTGGGAAACCAATTAAAATACAGACAATTGCATTAAGTTTGTTTTCAGAATTTAAAAATGTTACGATGCTTGGATGGATTTTTTCGGTACATTTTATAAAACTTTATTTTAAAACCTAATTCCAACATATTGATCCATTCTCACATTAAAAAGATAAAAACTATTACAATAAGATAAAAACTATTACACTAATATCTTATGGAAACATGGGTGAAAATTGGTCTTATATGATTATATTGGTGTTTTTTCAAAAAGAGAATTGGAGGCCTATATTACTTCATGGTAAACATGTATGTTTCTTTAGAATAAAATAAGATTAAATTGATGTAAACAATGGATTTAAAGAAATTTATAAAGAGAAGAAAATGAGAGAGTATTTTTAATTGTGAGGTTAACAAGCTACTGACTTATTCCAATAGTTGTGTCACTCTTTCTTCATTGCAAGTCATAAATGTATAAAGAGAGGAAAATGAGAGAGTATTTTTAACTGTGAGGTTAACAAGCTACTGACTTATTCCAATAGTTTTGTCACTCTTTCTTCATTGCAAGTCATCTCCTTCATTAATGGGTCAATGCCTTCCTGCAGGGGTACATGTACCTCCCTAACATATCATGGGGTCCTTCTCCTCCTGTCGATGCTCCACAGTCGTTCCCATTAATTCGTTTACTACAGGAATTAATTTCATGATCTACAATTTATTTTTTCCATCCAACAACCACTGTTCTCCCAAAATTCATCGACCAATTTAGCTCTAGTTCTCACTGGTTCAACACATACTTAGACCAGAAGAGATAGACGATATAGTGATTTAATACAATTTTAAAGAATACATAGATTGTCATAACTACACTTGGAAAATGACAGAATGATGTGAAGAATAAGAAAATGAGAAATAATCAAACAATAAATGGTCATAAATGGTAGAAGTGCAAATGCTCATTCATCAAGTTTCAAATCGGACTATAAGGGGGGTGGGTATTACAACTATCACCAGATACTCTTAGTATACATATTATGAGAGGAAAGCATCACAAATGCTGAAATATGTGTTGGACCAATGAGAACCTTAATTAAATTGTTGGGCAAATTTTGGGGGAATAGTGGTTGCTCGACGGAAATAATAAATTGTAGATTTTGAAATTAATTCACGCAGAAGCAGTAAACGAATTAGTGGGAGTGATTGTGGAGTAACGATCATGAGGAGGAGGACCCCATGATATGGTATGACAGGTACGCTTGTAAGACGACATTGACCCATTAAAGAAGGAGACAACCTGCAATGAAGAAAGAGCGCAGTGGCTATTGGAATAAGTTGGCAGCTTACTAAACCACATGGGTCATCCACTAGTTGATTAGTTGATTAAAAAATAATAAATTAATTAATGGTGGTTTGGATCACCTGTTTTTAGAGAAAACAGGTTTTGGGAAAAGCTTTCCCTTAATATATGTTTTCTTTGTAATTAAAAAATGTTTTACCAAAGTCAATGATAATGAACCATTGTCAATTCTAGTGAAACATAGTTAACCATATAGTCAGAGATAATCACCATTCTTCAAGTGTAGTCAACCATAGTCAAACATGGTCAACCATAATTAACGATGGTCAAACACAATCAACTATAGTCAAACTATTCTTAACCATACTAAAATACAGTGAACCATAATCAGTCATTGTCAAACATGCTCAAACATATTCAACCATAGTCAACCATGATTAAGTATGGTCAAACATAACCAACCATCATCCNAAGTCAATGATAATGAACCATTGTCAATTCTAGTGAAACATAGTTAACCATATAGTCAGAGATAATCACCATTCTTCAAGTGTAGTCAACCATAGTCAAACATGGTCAACCATAATTAACGATGGTCAAACACAATCAACTATGGTCAAACTATTCTTAACCATACTAAAATACAGTGAACCATAATCAGTCATTGTCAAACATGCTCAAACATATTCAACCATAGTCAACCATGATTAAGTATGGTCAAACATAACCAACCATCATCCACCATAGTTAAACATGGTCAACCATAATAAACTATCGTAAAACATGGTCAACCATGGTTAACCATGGTCAACCATGATTAGCAATGGCCAACCATAGTCAACCATGGTTTACCATGATCAACCATGATCAACAATGTCCAACCATAGTACACCGTGGTAAAAAATAGTCAACCATTGTTAAACATTGTCAACCATAGTAAGCCATGGTTAATCATTATCAAACATGATTAACCATGTTCAAACGTGTCCAACTATAGTCAACCATGGTTAACCGTGTTCAAGCATGTCCCAGTCCAACTATATTCAATCATGGTCAATCGCAACCAACCATGAATAAACATGATCAACTATGATCAACCATGAGTAACTAAAGTCATCCATAATCAACCAAATTCAATTATACTGAAATATAATCAACAATCAACCTATACAGTAAAATATTTATGTCAAGATTATTTCATTATTTAAAAATTATCTTTGTTATATTATAAATAGTCATATGCAACCAAATTATAAATTTTAATATATTATATTTATATTCTTATTCAAACATAATAAACTATATAATAAACTATATTGATATATTGTTTTTATTGTTATTGTATTATAATATAATATGGTAATAAAATAAATAAATTTTTAATATAATTATTATATAAATGTTGTAACATCGTAGTATAATATTTCAATATATTGTTTTTATTGTTATTTTATCATAATAATATGGTAATTAAAAAAATAATTTTTCATTATAATTATTATATAAATATTGTAACATTGTAGTATAATATTTATATTAATATAACTTTGTTTATTAATAACTATTTAAGTTGTATCTTGAAGCTAGATCATTCAACTCTTAATTCTCCATTCCTTTTCTTTTTCAATTAGTAGTTTCCTCCATGGATCATGAATCAAAGAAACATTTGCTAAAGAATTTAATTGAGGTTAGGGTTTGACAATCGCGACGAATTAGGGTTTGACAGTCGCGACCACAGCAGCGAGAAGCATGAGCACCAAAGGGGGGTAAGGGGACCCCCTCATACAAACAAGTAGGGGTGGACAGAGGGAAAGGTCCAAGAGGCGTAATTTTCAAGACACCAACGACAGGAACCTCGGGATCAAACCCAGGGAAGCGTCAAGAAAGAAGCTAGGACAAAAATGAGACCACGGGTGAAGACGCTAAGGAAACTCAGAATGAGACGCAAGAGACTGCGAAGGCCAATGGAATAGAAGGGTGAAACCCATGCAAGCCCAAAACAGTAATGATACCCAAGGTAATACTGGAGGACCCACAAACACAATTCTACAGGGACCAGATAAAGACGCATGCACTCATATGCAAATTCATGGGGTTATGGCTCACGGAAAGAACTCTGCGCAACTGGATCAAATATCACTGGATTCCAAATGGAGAAGTGGAGCTCCACATCGGCTCAAAGGGTTTCTTCACAGCAATCTTCATAAACATGGAGGATAGGGATAGAGTCTTCGAGGGAGGTCAATAATTCCATGCCTCAGTTGGATTGTACAACAACCTTGGAAAGAAAATTTCTTTTCGGAAAAAGAAACGTTCAAAAAGGTACAGGTTTGGCTGAGGTTTTATTCCTTACCCTTAGACTACTAGTTGCCCTCCACCTTTGAAGCAATAGGAAACAAAATGAGAAAATATGTGAAGACCTCAGAAGCCACCCTAAAAGGAAGATACACATCGTACGCAATAATCTGCATAGAGATGAATGTTTCTGGAGCACTCCCAGAAGCCAAAAGTCTAGAATCGGGATGAGGAATGGATCCAAAACATAGATTACGAACAGATCCCCTTTAGATGCAGAAGATGCCATGAACATGGCCACTTGATCAAAGAATTCCCTCTTAATAAAAAGAAGGAAGCGACAAACCCCAAAACACAGCAGGATGAGGAAGGGTTTATAACACTGAACCCCAGGAAGAGAGAAAATAAAAAGAAAAATAAAACCTCAGCAGGAAATAACCAGGAGACCTGGAATAAAATGGAAGGAAGGGACCAAACCAACAAAGGGACAGAAGACGAAAGTGACTTGGAAAAATTTCAAGAGGTCAGAGACCAAGCAACAAAAGAGCCTACCGATCGGCCAAGAAACACGACGGCACAGGGGAGTTGTGTAACCCCGATAGACGGAGAAACAAAAGATGACAACACCGCCATGCAATATGCAGAGGGAGATGCAGAGATGACCCCGAGCGAAGTAGGCACAGAAGACCCTGATCTCAGGGACTTGGTGGAAAGGGAAGGGATAGACCTTCCGAACATATTGAAACAATGGAAAAGGCAGGGAGTCGAAAACGTACCAACAGAGCAACTTGACCGCATCCAGTACCTGTTTCTCCAATGGCAAGAAGCCAAATCCAGAGGAAAAAAATGCACACACGGGGAGATAGGACACCTAGGAGTCCAAGCCGGTGAGGGGCAACCACAACTATCACCCAAGCAGACGAGGAGGAAAAAAGGTAGGAAATCAACCAACGTATCCCTATAGGAGTTGGGAGCGCTACTGATAAATTTGGGTAAGATCAAGAAACTATTTCCCCACTCCCCCCCACATGTTTAAATGAAGATCATAACTAATATAAGAGGCCTACATAGCCCAATAAAGCAAAGAATCCTTAGGAATAAACTAAAGTAGGAACAACCGAATCTTTGTTTCATTCAAGAGACGAAATGCACTAAAAACATAATGGAGGCAATCAGTAAACAACACTGGCACAAGTACAAGATGGTAGCCATCGAAGACCGCCAAAGGTCAGTTGGCATTCTCACTTTTTGGAACCCACAAATTCTAAATCTAATAGCAGCCGAAGCAACCAGGTTCACCCTAACGGTACGCATGAAAATCATTGGAAACACATAGGAGATTCTTTGCACTAATGTGTATGGGCCCCAAGGGCCAGAGGAAAAGAGAGGAATGATCTGAGACCTAGAAGATATAAAAGCATGATCCACCAACCTCCACTTGATCCTGGCAGGGGAATTCAACATCATCACCTCACTTGCAGAGAAGAAATGTGGTACAAAAAGATTGGATCGGGATGCAGAGGAGTTTTCAAAGCTCATCGACAGAGCAGAGCTGGTAGATCTCAAAACTAAGAATGGCCAGTTCACCTGGAACAATAAACGGTTGAACCAGTTTTAGGTAGCTACAAGACTCGACATATTCCTTATATTGGAGTCAATCATTATGCAGGGGCTAACCTTAGATTGCAACATCCTTCCCTGGGGTGGATCTGATCACTAGCTAGTGCAACTGGAAGCATGCTTCCAAACAACACCAAAGAACATAACCTTTAGATTCAAGAAATTCTGGATTGATCACCTGACTTTCAAGGAAAAAATCAAACAGTGGTGGCGGGAGGAGAAACTGAAGAAAGGGACAAGGATGTTCAAACTTCATAAGAAATTTAAGTACATCAAAAACAAGCTCAAAGAGTGGAACAGGGATACCTTCGGGAATATAAACAAAGAGAAAAACAACATAGAAGAAAAAATGAAAAAACTCCAAGAAACCTACATGCGGGAAGGCCATACTAAGGACCGAAAAAAGGAAGAGATCCAAATGACCCAATATTGGGAGGCGCGATGCCAGTAGGAAGAAACACTCTGGCGTCAAAAGTCCTGCATCCGATGGATAAAGGAGGGAGAG
>SNQJ01S0061492.1:69461-83883 GCA_010110895.2 Picea sitchensis | reverse complement strand
TTGATCAATGCATTAAGACAATGTAAGAACAAGGAAGCTCTCATGATAGGGATATACTAGGTTGATGTGAATTAACATCCAATTTCAAATATAGGAATTGTTAAAATTTTCAAAATTATTTACACTATTATACCATGTTCTATCAAATTACTTTTTTTTCACAAGGTAAAAATATCTTATATTAGATATATAAAATAAACTTTACAAATTCTGCTCTTCTTTCTATCCTTTTACAAATCTCACTTTTATGTCTATAATTGTCTTTCACAAATACTTTTTACAAAAAAACAAAAATATTACAGATCTATTACATTTCCAAAGCTTCCAACTTGTTCTCTCATTCTTTTGGCAAAAAATAAAATTCTTTCCTCCATAAGTAAAGTCTGTTTTGATAGTTGATTTGCTTCCCTATTGAATTCCCTATAAATGTGTTGTATTTTTAAGTTCTTGAATCTTCCACTCATCTGGCAGATTTTGGTCATCCAAGGTTGTAATGAAATCACTTGCAATTTGTTTTTATAAGAAAACCAGTCCACAATTACTTTGGAATCTCCAACCAACTATAGACAAATAACCTGCTTATGAAGAGAAAAATACAAAAGACTCCACAGTGTTAGGAGTTCTCCTCTAGTATTTGTTCTCATGCCACAATTCATTTTAATCCTGAATATATCGCCCTCTGGACATTTTAGCACTGCATGCGCACCACATTTTTCTTCTCCATTTTGTGAAGCCCCATCAAAAAAACCAACTGTCAAATTTGTTTCTAGCATAGGAGGACAAACTACTCTTTGTGAATGGATAGTAACAGTTTTTTTAAATTCACCCAGATCAAGCAAAACTTGATTGATTACCTTATGAACAGATAGTGGATGATTCTAAAAAATAATCAGATTTCTCTGTCTCCAAATTTCCCAACAAATATAACAAGGTAATTCCGACCAATTGTCATTTTTCTTAATCCAAATCTAAAAACTTTCACTGAGTTGTCCACCCTCCCACTTTTTTTTGAGACTTAAGAACTTTTAGTAGATATTTCCAAACTTATTTTATGAAGGGACAATTTACCATTAAATGATTACTTATTTCAACTTCCTCTCCACATAGGAAGCATCTACTAGGACCAGCAAACCCCCTTTTTATCAGATTATCCCAGGTTAGAATTCTATTTTCTATCATCAACCAACAAAACAGTTTAATCCTCAATGGGATCTGCCAATTCCATATATCAATCATCCATTCCTTTTGATCATCTTCCATATTCTCTATAAATTGCACCTCATAAGATTGTTTTGCAAACACTTTCCCTAACTTATTGTCCCATGACCAAACAATTTTATCTCTTTCATCAGATAAGGCAAAGCCTGAGTGTTTTAGTCCCCTCACATAGTTCTCCTATTCCAGTTTTTGTTCACCTATAAGTTCAAAGGAATTTGTATTCTTCCAATTAAAATTGTGTGCCAGCCCAGAGTCAATAGAAACTACATGGTATAGAGTGAAAGTACATTTTGAGTGTAGTAAGGAAATCAAATTTTCAGACAATTTGTAATAATAATGTGATCCTATCAGAGGATCTAAACCAACTCTAATATCCTTTACATTTCCAGTCTTCCATGATAACCAATCAGTGATAATAGACAGAGAATCATAAAGTGTTTTCCAACAATTTGATATACCTTTCACATTTGAATTCCCTTTTCTAATCCAATCATTCACATAAAGTCTTTTTAAATATTTTTTAAGAATTACTTCATGCCACAACCCATTACCAAACAGTCTCCTCCATAGGCTTTTTGCAGCCAATGCTTTACCAAAACTGAAAATATTTGTAAAGCCCCATCCTTTGCACTTCTTAGGTTTTGCAATCCTGTCCCAGGTTACCAAATGGAAACTTTTTGTCTCTTTGTTTCTCGACCACAAGAAACTAATCATCCTCCTTATAATTCTATTCAAAATGCTTTTAGGTATCTTTGTCATAGACAACCAGTACACTGAAATGCTTTCCAATACTGAATTTATCAAAATATACCTTCCTCCTAATGTAAGCCATCTATGACATCAACTGGAAAAAAAAAATCCACTTTTTTAATCAGCCATTACCAATCATTAATCACATAGAAATTTGGTTGTAGGAAAAAACCCAAGTATTTAAAGCCATCATCTAAAGGTTTTACCTCATAAGGTAGTAATTCCTTCAAGGGAATTAACTCCTCTGTAGTCCAACCTGCTTCCAAAAATTGTGACTTGTGTGCACTGTAAGCCATTCCAGTTGCATTGCTAAATAAGTCAAGTGCCTCCTTAAACATTCCCCATTCTATCAAAGATACTCTACCAAATAGAATAATATCATCTACAAAAAGTAGATGAGTAATTCTAATCCCTTTCTCTACTACAACTCCTTTGATTTTGTCTTCCTCCACAAGCTTCTTTAGTATTATGCTAAGTCCTTCTACTATAAGTACAAACAATAATGGAGAAAGAGGACAGCCTTGTATGAGACCTCTTGAACTTCTAAAAAACCCAGAATGGTTTTTGGGTCGCCAATGTACCATCTTTTTACCAACCTTTCACTTCACTTTCACTTAAATTTTAAACATATTCCGCTTTCCCATACCCTTACATTAGACCATTTTCATGATTACATGGGTTTTATACATATTATTTTCCAATGCATCTATTTTAGTGTTTTTGAGTGAATTTATGATTAAATATTGGAAGAATGACATGTTTACACTTATATATGAAAGTGGGTTGAGTTTCATGATGTTTACAGGTGTATTAGAAGACTCCAACCAAGTCAAACTTGACCATCAAGCCTCAAATTCGAATATTCTTCAACCCCTTGAAGATTTGACGAAGATTTGGAGATTTACTCAAGTATCTTGGATGGAGATTAATCATGAAAGAGATATTTGCGAGAGGATTTCTAGAGATATCACTTGATAGGTGTGAGCACATGGTTGTAACCAAATGAGACATTTGTGGATCTAATCTATCTTAATTTTTTTTATAAATAGGAGTGCCTCCTTCATTTCAAAGGGAGGACTCTTGGAGCATTGTGTCCAACTTATGATGGAATAAGAATCAAGTTGTATTTTCACATCAATTTCCATTCTCTAGTTTAGGTTTAGAATTATTTAGTTTATGTGTTACTTTGTTCTTCGGAGAATTGAGCTCACTCCAAATAGATCATAGTATCATTTTCTTCTTCTTATACTTCTTTGAATAGGTTTATATGCTTTATTGTTTTTATTAGAATTATTTGATGATCTTCGTTGTTGATAGGTTATTTGAAACATTACGAGAATACCTCCTGTAAGGGAGCTAGTGTTTTCATTCCTACAACAACTAAACCTTTTTAAGTGTATTTATTTTCAATGCATCAGTGTTTACTTGATGATCTTGATTGTTGATAGGTTTTGTGAAACATCATGAGTGGAACTCCTGTAAGGGAGCTAGTGTTTTCTTGCCTACAAAAACTAAATCTTATTTAGTGGAATGAAAGAGTTAAGATGTGATTGAATTTTCTTAGATTAGAGTTAGATGCCTACTCCTGCATATATTTTGTTGCATCATCACAAGCTTACGAGCATCCCTGGTTGATAATTAAATGAAAGCAATTTAAGCAATTGAATTGCCCAACAGGGCTTCCATTGATTAATACTAAGAAATTTATTGAACTGACGCACCCCATTATCCATCCAGTTGTTACACATCAAAATTACTCACTTCAATGATGACCCATTGTCATCATTACAAGTGTCGCAAATGTCACATTTTGGCCGCAAATGTCGCAAGTGTTGCAAATATCATATTGTCATCTTGCTTATGTCGTATCCCGAACGACATCAGTACAAGGACACTTGAGACATCCTCATAGACTAGTTAAAAGAAGGACATCTCATTTGACGAAGAGTACAAAGCCTTTTGCCTTGATAAAACCACTTAAAAATCACTTTTGAAGGGCAGTGCTCCCCTACCCATTGATAGGGAGCGCTAACACTCCTTTCCCTCCTTTGGGGGAGCGTTGCAATGCTCTGTGTCCCATTCTGGGGGAGTGTTGGGTTGTTTGAAGAAATCTTGTGTTGTTGAGGAAAATCCCCCTAATCTCTAGAGTTAGTTTGATTCAAATCTGAGGTCAAGGCTCGATCTTAGGGAGGATCCTCAACTGATGGATAAATATCCTCAACCCATCCCAAGAATCTCTAAAGTGGTTATGCCTATTCAAGCCTATATAAGGAGGCCTCCTCATGGTGAATGGGGGAGACATTGAAGGTATCAAACTTATGATCTCATAAGGAAGATAATCAATGAAGCATAGTCATTTTGTTTCTGGATCATTTGAGCAAGGAGTTTGGACAAAGAGAGCTTGGTGAAGCTACTGCATCTGCATCTACAGTTGTAAGCACTTTGCTTTGTTTTCATTAATATACATGTGTTTGGCATGTTTCCTTTAAGATTGTGTTTCTTTACATGAACTTGTCTTTAATGGATAGATCTAGTTTCAAGCTAATCATAGTAGAATAGGAAGCATGTTTTGTCTTTGATTGGATTGCAGGACTTGTTGAAGATCTTGGGGATCAGAGCTCACCTCGGAATGGGCGAGGACAAACATCATAAAAAAGGTGCATCTTCTTCATCTTCTCTATACATTAGTTTAGCTAGGTTTAAAGGAATGTCAGTGTCCAACATTAGCACCTTTTTGTCTTGGCCTTAGGAGTCTAGATCCCAAGAGGGGATTCACCTGTCCGCGCGGGGATTTCCCTGTAACAGAAACTGGCGACTCCACTGGGGACCGAAGCTTTTAGTTTTTGCTTCCTTGGTATTGTTTTGGCCTTTTGCTCACCTTTAGATATTATTCATTTTGTGTTTCTGATTCTTAGATGTGTTGTTGGCTATTGGATTCATCCCATACACACTCAATTTTTGGATTTTCTTGAGTTTTTTATTTCTAGGCAACTTTTTTGAGTTCTGAGAGGCTAACGCTCCCCTGCCTCTACATCCAGAGCGTTAGCACTCCCTTGCAAGCTCCCACAGAGTGTTGCAACAATCTGGTGCCCTTGACACCAGAACGCTAGTCTTTTTCTACTAAAAACCTTTTTGGGAGTTGATCTCTGAGTCTACTTTTTGTTGATTCATCTGTTCAGGGTTATTACCATCTCAGTGTGTCCTTGTTTTGGCCTCCAACATCTTGATTTCTAAGAATTAATTATGTTTTGTTTGGATTTTTGACATTTTTCTTCCTTACTTTGAGTCACTCTTCTTCTTTGAAGATTTGGAGTCAATTTACTGTTTTCTTCTCATTTATCTGACTGAATGAAAGTTATTGTAAGGAAATTCAGAGATCTATGCACCATTCCATTTGATATTTGAGGTCATTTTTTCAAGTGTTTTCTTTTGTTTGAGATTTTTGGTTTTCTTTTTGTTTCTTGTTTGATCACAACGAGAATGTGTTTTTGTTTATGTGAAGTTTGCTTCTGATTGTTTAAATCTCACATATATTGAAGTTTGATTGACATAGGAATCTTTACATCAAGCTGATTATCATTCACATACAAAAAAAGGGTTATATTTTCGTGATTGGTCTTTGGATATTAGAACGAATTTCTGAATATTTTAGCATTATATTGGATTCCTGATTGAGAAACAATTGCATGAGATTATTGCATCTTAGTGTTTGACAGTGAAAATAATTTTTTTCTCCTTCCCTTAAATAAACATTCATTGGAAGAAAAGATTGTTTATCATTTCTTATGCATTTTTTGGGAATTGAGTCATAATATCATCAGTTTCAATTTCATACACCCCTGAGTAAATAACAACTGCAAAATCAATGCTAATTAAAATTGATCTAGAAAATTTTGTTTTTAGAATCTTCCACCAACATTAGACTAGGATTAGAACTTTGGATTAGGCTGTGAGTACAACTCTTCGAAGCATTCAAAACAAACATTAGAATCTTGCGATAGGGAGAGAAAATCCAATTTTCGTATAAGCTTTTTGGGATCCCCCTCTCACACAAGGGTTACGCACGAGGTCATGTTCAGGAGAGCTACGCAGATTATCCCTCCGTGGTTCAACCGTTCGTAGTAGTCAGATTGTATATTGGGGGTTCTTCTTGAGGCTCAACTGTTTTCATTTGGTCTCAGTGCTTTGTGAATTCTGAATCCATTCGGGGTGCTCTGGAGTTCTACCGGTCCACTTGTCCTCAGTTCTCTCGAAGGATTTCGGACTTGTTATCCTACCCATACGTTTGGACTGGACTGTCGATCATACCCGCCTAGGGGCTGACTGTGAGTTGGTGTCCTTAGTAGCCATAATCTTTAGGATATTTTACACAAGGTGACGGTGAAGGGAAGTCTTCATTGTACATGGAACAGACGGTGGTCAAACACACTCAAGCTCCTTGGAGGGTAAATCCATAATTACTGCGTTGAAGCTTGCACCAAGGCATAAGTCTGTTAAGCAGGTCGCCATCGTAACTGTTCCACCCGCTCAAATCCTAGCCCTTTCTTGACTTGGTCATGCGACGTTGGATTTCATCACCAACTAGTACAGTCATCGAGAGAAGGTTTTGTTTGCTTGGTTTGATTCCTAGATTTTATTAGTGTATGTTGTTTCTTTTCACTAGTTGGCCATAGATTTTTTCCATAAAGTATTTGGTTTAGGCAATACTGACCCTCCACGCCATTCACGTAGAATGCAAGGGTTGACCCTGGAAGATCTGGAGGGTTATACACCTTTTCCTATTGATCCACCAAAGGGCTCTCCTCAACAGAGTGAGGTCCAAGACACCACCACTTCACAAGTGGAAAGAACCGACTCTTTAGAAAATTTCTGAATTTATGATTCTCTAGAGTCTTTCCGACTTCCTCACGGTTACGAGAGACGTATTCTCCGACAAAATTCATCCAGAGAACTTGTTGTTGACACTTTTGGAATATCGACCGGACCCCTCACAGGCCCTGAAGGCGAGAATCCCCTTTGGGCTATTGACATATTTAGAAACCCGCCTCTCACGATGCGGTATATTTTCGGCTTAGGGGCAGGTTTTGATACACCTATCGTATCCCAACTGCCTGAAATGTCTGCTACCTACACGATACCCTTAGACCACTTTTCCGGTACATCCATCAGTGCCACCGTCATTCCAGACACACAGTCAGTTGGTCCTCGCTTGACCATTTCTCTCCAGATGGCCCATTCCACTATGGTCCCACATGTTGCTACAATCCCCACCAGAAATGTGACACCATCCCAAGCTCCAATTGGAATGCCACTTAGACCAAATCTGTCAATTCCACTTGGGTACAAAGCTTTGAATCCTTCCATTGCAACCACTATCCAGGTTACACCTGGAGTTTCTAGATTTTTTGTTCCTCCTGGGTATAACGTCGTTGCTAGTTCTATACCTACACCTTTATTTGGAGGAGATGATCTTGGTGGCTCTAATCCAGTTGGAGGCACCAGTCATTCATTCACTTATGGTTTCTAGATCCCTCTAGGCACTCAACCTCACGTTGGGGGGCAACCTTAATTTGGGAGTCAACCTCAAATTGGGACACAACCTTAGCTTGGGGGCAGCCTCAGACTGGAGTCCATAACCCATTGTATGGAAAAAATGCAACACAAAATCCTTGGCACTTTCCTTTCCTAGGAAATCCGCTATTTTTTGAGGGACAACATCCTCAAGGACAACAACAACCTTCTTTTTCCCATGGGACTAATGTGTATCCTCCTCATGGACAAAATGGTTACCCTCCTTATGGGCAAACCCATCATTCAACTTATAATCCTCAGAACCCACCAGTTTATCCTCCACTTGTACATGTTTCTCAACCATCATCGAATCCTCTTTATCTTGGTCAACAACAACCATATGTAGGAGGACCTATTGGATACAATTACCCATCTAACCTAGTTTATGGCCCTACTGGTGTTCCCATGCCACATCAGTATCACCCTTAGGTTAACCGACAACTACAGTTTCTCTCTACTCTGGATCTCTCAGACTTGTCTCAGTTGACCAATGATCATATACTACATTATCCCTTTTGGCCATTGATTCCTACTAAATTACCTTCTGATATTCCAAAATTTGATGGTAAACCTGGAGAAGATCTGAATAACCATGTGATGACTTTCCATTTGTGGTGTTCATCAAACTCCTTAATGGACGATTCTATACCTTTGCGTCATTTCTAGTGAACGCTCATAGGCTTAGCTTCCAAGTGGTATATTGAACTTCCACGTGATTCTTTCCAATATTTCAACCCCCTCGCCATGTCCTTTCTCATGCACTTTCAACTACCCATTCGATACGAGACAGGTACCGAACTCTTGACCTCCCTTCATCATACTAACTCTGTACAGATATCTGATCATATTCATGAGTGGAGATGACGACGAAGGTTGATCAAAGCAATCATTCCTAACCAATTATTGGCAGAATGGTTCACCAAATCACTTTTACCCCCGATTGCTCATGATGTCACCATGGGTGGTGTAGTCACAGAGGAAGAAATCATATCTCAGGCTCAATACTTAGATTTGGTTTATTCACAATCTGGTACTTTGTATGAGTTGATCCCAAATGCTACCCGTACCACTATCGATCCATCTAAACCTTCATCCACGTCACATGCGGATGGAGTTATTGGCTCTGTCAAAACCCAATCTATTTCCCAGTCAATTGGAACTGCCAATCGCTCTGTTTCGGCACCCACTCCTAGTTCGACCTCATTCTCATCTACCTCCCCCCAAACTCAAATCTCTGAGGTGAATGTAGTTCAATCTTCCCCTTCACAACAATCCGGAGGTAAGAAGAAGACAAAAAATAAACCCAAAAAGAATAATAACAATGAACAACCCAAAACTCAAACTACAACACCTGCTACCAAAAATCAACCACAGCGAAAACTGAAATTCCCAGGTCTTATTTGTGGTGACGATCACTACACTCAGGACTGTCCACATCGCGATGAAGTGGAAAAATATTTTAAGAGGAATTCCCAACCCGCCGTGCTTAGTCAACCTTTTCCTCAGCAACAATCCATGGTTGATCAAGCCCCCTCTCCAGGGGGCAGTTCTAGCCACCCTCCTCATGATGAAGCCTCGACAAGTGCCCATATTTATCTGTTCAATGAGATTGGTTTAACCACTCGCTCTACGACAGAGGAGACGCCAGCTAAACTTGGCAAAGAAAAGGTCACTAACGATACTTTACCGGATCCATCACTGTCCTCTGTTAGTCCTCCGTCTGGATCACTTCAGATAGAGAAACCTGCGTTCAACTCTATATTACACCCTCCCAAAAGCACTATTCATAAATCTACTTTTAATCCTAGTTCATGTGCCACCCAAAACTACAACATTGTTGAAGATTTGGCTCAAGCATTGTGTGCTATGTCTGTGTTGGAAGTTATACAACACTGCCCAAGTCAACGTAGAATCCTCTTGGCTGCTATTGGTACTTTTGATCCTGAGTCGTCCAACAATATCACGTTTAACCTGGACAATTTTAAGTCTTCACTCTCTCACCAACTTGATTTTCAAATTGATGTTGTTGTTCACAATCAACAAATTCATTGTACTATCTTGGATGAGGGAGCCTCTACTTGTGTCATGTCTTTAGCTTGTTGGAATGGGTTGAAATCACCCGCACTTAACAAATCCCTTACGATGTTGAGCTCATTCGATGGGCGAGGTTTTCATCCTCACAGATTCTTGCAGTCCTTAGTCGTTCAGTTGGGCGGAAAAACCATCTCTGTTGACGTCGAGGTGGTCGATGCTCCCTTCGATTACAACATATTACTCAGAAGAAGTTGGTTTTATGCTATGATTGTCGTTGCTTCATCGGTGTTTCGATGTGTACAATTTCCTCATCAAGGCAAAATTGTCACTATCGATCAGTTATATTTCTATACACCCAACGCTCGCGCTCCCGCTTCCAACAATATTCCTTTCTTGGGAGATCACAAGATCACGTATGAAAGTGTTGGTGTAGGATTGTTAAAATATTCCACCCTTATGGGTACTTTTCCTGCACCGCTTCCTCCGTCCACACATCATATTTCCACTATCAATATGATTTTGACTACGACTTATCAGTCTTTGGAATCATCTGATCCTTGGATTGTACCTAGTCTTCTAGAGTTCGATGCCCTAGGTGACACCATGCCACTTAGTCTAGTCTAGGATTCATACACTGCTATTCAATCCACCTCTCCCTCCTCGGATGACCAACATCTATTGGCTCTAGACACCTACTCGATGCCATCTTGGTTGAACCCCCTGTCTTTTGTTTTCGACTTCATTTCCCAATTTTTTCCTTCCGATGAATCTATTATGGAAATGCTTAGCATTGATGAAGTACCTTGGGATGATAACCACCATCGATCTTCTTTTCTTCCACCTCTCGAAGAAATCCAGGAAGATATACACTCTATCTTCCCCCCCGATGTTGTTGATTCTCCACAATCTCCGATACTTACCCATGATACTATTTCTGAGGGGAATTTAGGCAACATTTCTTCCACGGTTGTTATTGATATTTCGATCAAAGAGGGTGTCATGGAAAATATTAATCTTGGTGCAAATTGTTCACCCGAGGAGGTGGTTTCTTATACAGCCTTATTCAAATAATTATGTGATGTCTTCACTTGGAGCTATGAGGAAATGTCAGGGATCGACCCATCGATCGTTGTGCATGAAATTAAAACTTACCCAGGTGTTAAAACTCTTCGACAGAAACTTCGCCTAGTTCATCCCAAGAAAATCAATGTTATAAAGGCAGAAGTTGAGAAACTATTGAAATCTAGCTTCACATATCTTGTCCCCTTGACATAATGGGTTTCTAACATTGTTTCGGTCGCTAAGCAACAAGGGACCATTCGTGTCTGCGTTGATTATAGAGATCTCAATAAGGCTTGTCCAAAAGATAATTACCCTAAGCCCTTCATCGACCAAATCATTAATAATTGCGCTGGTAGTGTGATTTTCTCTTTCATGGATGGTTTCTCAGGGTACAACTAGATTGACATTTTACCCACTGATCAACACAAGACAACCTTCATTTGCCTGTGGGGAACTTTCGCCTATCGAAAACTACCGTTTGGTCTCAAAAACGTTGGTGTTACATTCCAGCGGGCCATGTCATATTCTTTCCACGATACCAAACATATTGCGGAACCTTACCTCAACGATTTACCTGCCTATTCATCCAGTTGATCAGACCATATTGGTCATCTATGGGCTATTTTTCTTCGATGTCGGTTCGATCATATTCATTTTAACCCACACAAGTGCATCCTTGCTATCGAATCAGGTCGAATCCTCGGTTTTGTTGTCTCCAAATACGGGATTCGGGTGGATCCCTTAAATATTAAAGTCATTCTTGCTTTACCTCCACCTAATAATTTGACCCAAATCCAAAGTTTGTAGGGGAAAGAAAAATTTCTTCGCCGTTTTATATGTAACTACGTTGAGATTACCAAAGGATTTATGCGATTGTTGCAGAAAGACACTCCTTTAATCTGGGATGACACTGCTCAATGATCTTTTGATGCTCTTAAGCATGCATTGACCAACGCACCTCTATTTCATCCTCTGAATTATACGAAGGACTATATCCTATACTTAGCAGCCCCTACTTCCATTATTGCTATGGTGTTAATTCAAAAGGACCCCAACGGTGAGGAACATGTGATATATTATCTGAGCAAAAGTCTATCTAGTCTCGAACTCCGATATTCTCATGTTGAGAAGTTGGCTATGACAGCCGTCATTTCTGTCCAGAGATTTTCCCATTACATCTTGCTACCCACCACCACAGTTATCGCAGACTCAAACCCCATGTATCATATTCTAACACATCAAGTTCTTGGGGGAAAATATTCCAAATGGATCATCATCCTTCAGGAATTCGATCTTGAGTTTGCTAAGTCCAAAGCTAAAAAATCCTTGGTGTTTGCGGAACTTATTTGTGACCTTCCCCGTGCCGATGAAGATACTAAGCCCAGAGATTCTCTCCCAGATGAAACTTTGTTCCTCATTAGTATGTCTGATCCTTGGTATGGAGACATCTTTATTTATCTCCAGACCCAACATTTTCAGCCCGATATCTCTCGTGAAGAACGTCATCATATTCGTCACCATTCTCGACGCTACCTTATCATCGACGACACTTTGTATCATTGTGGTATTGATATTATCCTGTGACGATGTTTGACTCATGAAGAGGTTGAATGCATCCTTAATGACTGTCACCTTGAAGCATGTGGCGGTCACCTTTCTGGGATGGCTACAGCTCAGAAAATTTTATGTGTTGAGTACTTTTGGCCCTCTATTTTCAAATATTTTATTGAGGCAGTCAAAAAATTCCCACCCTGCCAAGTTTTTCACAAAAATGAATGTACCCACCTTGCTCCGTTGCATCCCATTATTTCCATCGACCCCTTTTCCAAATGGGGCATTGATTTCATGCAGTGTAATCCTACCTCAGTCGGGGGGCACGGTTACATCATCATCGTTGATTACTTCACAAAATGGGATGAGGCTATGCCTACCTTTCTGAATGATGGTTGTACTGCAACTCTTTTCTTCTTCAACCACATCATCACTTGCTTTGGTGTTCCACAAGCCATTGTCATTGATCATGGTTCACACTTTCAAAACCAGATGATGAGTGTGTTGCATGCCAAGTTGGGTTTTCTCCATGAGAACTCATCCCCGTACTATCCTCANCAAGAAAATGGACAAATTGAAGCTATCAAAAAGGTCCTTAAAACCATGATTCAACGTATGGTAGGGGCAAACAAGACATCTTGGCATCTACAAATTTTCTCCGCTCTCTGGGCTTACCATACCTCAGTGAAGACTGCTACTGGATTCACTCATTTCCAGTTAGTATATGGCATAAAATATGTATTACCAATCGAGTGCGAAATTCCCTTGTTGAAACTCCAAGTAGAACTCCTACCCCATACTTCTGTTGAAGAAGAACGTTTCCTACATCTGACCAGGTTGGATGAAACACATCGTGATTCCGCTCTCATTAACTAGACACATCAAAAGCGGATAAAGAATCAATATGACAAATTCATCCACCCTCATACTTTTGTAGAAGGATACCTAGTCCTCATTTATGACCAGGCTCATGATAAGTTAGGGACAGGCAAGTTAGAACCTCTGTGGTATGTTCCTTACATCGTGAAACATGTTTTACATAGAGGCGCCTACGAGCTAGTTGACTATGACAGAATCTCCCTGAGTGAGTCTCGAAACGGGATTTACATTAAGAAGTACTATGCATAGAACATCTAGCATGCATGCTTTGTACACTATTGTATTTTTAGTTTGGTGTGTCTTTTTCTCTTGCATGCATGAGTTTTGCCTTAGCCACTTATACTTTGTCTTGTGTTTGTGTGTGCATATGACATATTCCTTTCCTATCTTTGTCGAGTTTGTGGATGGCGCTAGTCGACACACCCAAAACATTGCTTCTGCAGCTTGGGTCATTTACCACTCTGATGAGTTAGTGAGTTCAGGAGGTATTTGCTTAGGATCGGCAACTAATAACATGGCATAATATCATGTTGTCATCAGAATTTTAACAAAAGCCTCTTCCCTCGGTATCTCTCATATGATCGTTAACCTAGACTCTCAACTCGTGGTTTATCAACTTAATCGAATCTACGCCATTCAGAATCCTATCCTATTACGTCTCCATATACGAGTTCGTTGTCTTGAAAGAATGTTTGATTTTATCGAATATAGACACATACCAAGAGAACTTAATACAACTTCAGATTCGCTAGCTAATTACATCATGGATCAATATCTCGTACATAAATGAGGTTTCATAAAGGAAATAAATCATACATCACATGTAAATTAAAACACATCACTTAAAAGACATAATTTGGCACTACAAAACTCAAACATGTATATATATACTGTGTGATAGAAAATGTTTGGTTACATCAAAAAAGTACATAGAAGGGAAAAATTTTGGCTCCTCACACCCATAACATCATCATACAGACTATACAAAAACATCAAGAAGGTTCTAATACTCCCACATAACATTGTGCTCTGAGTAGCACACTACTGCACGGGCTACTCGTCTCAGTAAAGAGTTAAGACTCTCTGAAACTCCCAGAGTGTGTCTCTATAGATGTAAGGGCACATCTCGCCTCCTAAGAGGAGGGATGCCCATCATGAGACCTTGGAGGTTTCTTTCGACCTCCCGGAGACCCCCTACTACTACCTCGTGATCTTCTGCTATCTGAGCATCTCCACGAAGCCCCAATACCGGTATCTCTGTCGAACATCTTTCTCCCCTATCTGCACAATGAAACAATACGTCTCTTAAAAAATATTCTACATACCCAATATATATATATATATATATATATATATA
>SNQJ01S0061492.1:59443-69451 GCA_010110895.2 Picea sitchensis | reverse complement strand
TTTGGTTTCTCACGTGACGCCTCCCAGTCCACCCCATCTGGAAGAACCAGGTCCATGCTCCCCCAGAAATCCACTCTGGCGTATGGGAATTCCTCTATGATGATCAATTGGTGTCTTAGCCAAGCGATGAAGTCACTTGTAAATATGAACTTTGACTCTGTTCCTAGCCTCGGAGACAGACTCGTCTAGCACTCCATACGTGGTTCACCCACTGGTCGTATTGCTAATGCAATATGTGGTTGCATCTGAGGAATAAGTTCTAGGAAGAATGAAACTAGAAACGAGCCATATCCGAACTGCTTATGTTGCCCCGTCCTGCATCTCGAAATCTACTCCTTCACATTTTGAAGGAATCTTGCGCTCCAATTAAATAGAGTTGGCTCCAGACACTGTAAATCATAAGCCACCTGTGATCTCAAAACCAAGTGTGAGTTCGTACTCCCTGCTAAACTCGTGATGGAAAATAGAATAGATTGAAGAGGTAGATCTCTGACATCTCTTATCGCAATCCTACCTCCCACTAATCTCAATCCTGGGACACAATGATTTGCCATGTACTCTTCTACATGCATGGGAAGTGCCCTCTGTCCAGATAAAATAACAGGGGTCCCTCTCTTTGAGAGGCCGGTCAGGAAATACACATCCTCCAACTCAATGGTAAGCAGTTGTGTCCCAATTTGGAACCCATGTTCCACAGTGTTCCACAACCCAATCATGTACTTAAGGAGAAGAACTTCCTTCATCTTTTGCATCTTAAAGAACTTGAGGAGACCGCAATTCCTCAATGTGTCCCTTGATCGAGGGTTTTGCAAAGCAACCATATCATTGAGCTCATGCTCTCTTTCTTTCCACTCGATCATGATCTTTGCCAAATATAACCTACAATCATCATCAACAAAATATCATTAGTCATGCTACATTGACAAAAAATTTTGCAATTCAAACTTAAAAATAATTTTCGCTTTGTTTATGATGCTAGTGCTCCCTTTAGTCTCTCATCATAGAGCCAACGCTCCTACAAAGGGCTCACCAAAGCGTTATAATTTTACATAACGCTAACCCTAGACTTTTAGAGGAGAGTCGAGGTTTTGGCACTTTTTTGGTGTTTTTGGGCAGTGCTCCCTTTAATCCTTGAACAAAGCTCTAGTGCACCCCCACTAGGCTTAGAGGAGCATTGGAAAATCGAGTAGCACTCCCCCTAGACTTTTATGGGAGCGTCAAGCCTTTTTCGATGCTTGGAACCTCCCAAGGCATCATTTTTAAAGCACAATAATTACCTAAAAATAAAATGTAAACCATGCAAAATGTAGGGAAGAAGTAGAGGACCAACCTGATCTAGCCAGGGAAGGAAATAGATGACCATAGCTCCGACACCAATGAGTCTAAGAATCGCCCTCCAAAGCTCAATTTCTCCACTACTAAAAGTCTTGGCACAAAAGAATCGGTAAAAGACATTTTTACCCCATATTACTATTATAAATTTTCATTTTTGCCAAACACATAGTTATTTTGGGTTTTCAGAAACATTTTGGAGGCATTATTAATACCCTGGTGTACAGTTTTATCATTATTTGTAGGTTTCAGAGCAGTTTTGTTCGATTTTTATCTTGTCACATTAACGAGCATGATCTTCGTTCATTCTCACGCTCGAAAAAACACGAGAACGCACTGAGTAAACTTTTATCTCTTTCTCGGACTCACATGGATACACAAAAAAGGAACCCCCTGGAGTCATCTTTAAGCTCTTTTCAGACTCTCTAAACATGAAAAGATTGTCGAGTGATCTTGCTTCCTTTCCCACTCTTTAAAAGGTTTGAAAGGGTGTCTTTTGAGTGATAATTTATCTCTTTTTTGGCCTTGCGAGACTAACATTACGAAAAAGGACAACAATGGAGTCGTCTTTAAGTTCTTTTCAGACTCTCTAAACATGAAAAATCATCAATTTTACGTTCTTTGGACTCGTTAAACATTCATACATAGAAGGGCCCATATGGGATTGAACCCTTACTTCTTCCAGTTCATTAAACAAAGGAAGAGGGACTTACTGAAAGTGAGTTATATTGAGCATGTGTTACCCTCCTCGGGCTCATTAAATCAAAAAGAGGTACTCGTCTATCTGGATGGGGGGAAATTTTGAAGGAAGTAAGCCAAGCAGTTTTTTGAAAACATCACAAGTCACTCTTACAATCGCCCTTGAACACGACACTTTATCTTTGAATGCATTTTAACCCGTTGAACCTCTGCAATGAACCAATCCTCTGAGTTTCCTTACTCCTTTGGGTCACCCAACGAAAGTCACAGTATCCACTGCATCATCGTGTTTTGGTCCATGTCATGTTTCTGTTGTTGTGCCTCAATGTTCAAGGGAAGTATCTGACTCGAGAGTCAACCATAAAAAATTTCCAGTTTCAATACCTGGGTCAGTCCATGTTCATTTGATCCACCCATTTACATCTCTGTGTCAGTTTCGTGTCATTGATGGGGGATACATCAAGGCCCTCCCTTGACAAGTCTTTTTCTATCGACTTCAACACATTATCCAGGAAGTAGACTTAGAAACCAGTTAGTACCTTGGGACCTGCATGCCTCAATGGAAGGCCTCCTCACTTCCGACAGTGGGTTTACATCATTGACCTTTGATCGGATGATTCCATGGATGTTCAACGCCAGCTCATATATTCACATTCGCTGGAATGTACTAGGGTACCTTGGGAATCATTGACATCAATGGTGATTTCCCTCACACTTGTTAACGGTTTACCTCATTGACCGGTAATCAAGTGGTTTCTGCCATGTTCGACATCAGAACATCTATTCACATGGTTACACTCATACTGCATCGGGATCGGTAAGAAGACCCTAGGTTGAGTGATCACTATGATATATACTTTTCCCAGGTTGCGATGGAGTTTCTCTTGAACATTGACACATATACTATCACATAGATCCACTTTGTATTGGTCAGTGGCTATGTCTTGTTGTCTCATAGATCCACTGTGTATTTTTTGTGGCTACGATCAGTTCATGTCATGGAAGTATAGATCCACATTGTATCTTCAGTGGCTATACCTTTTTGTCACTATAATTATGGATCTGCAATGTATCTTATGGAGGCCATACCTTGAAATTCTTCATCACTCAAGCATAGGTATGTCTGCCTTGGGTTTGAAACATATCATAACATTTGTTTGACGGTTGTATGCAGCTTCTACCAGGTTCTCTGAGTCCATACCCTTTCTCAAAAAAATCTACAAAGTAGTTCAGTCATCAGTTTCGGTCTTCTAACTTCGCACTTTGGGGGGAAATCTGTTACACATAAAAATTACTCACTTCAATGATGACCCGTTGTCATCATTACAAGTGTCACAAATGTCACATTTTGGCCACAAATGTCGCAAATATCATATTTTCATATTTCTTATTTTGTATCACGAATGACATCATAGGGACACTTGAAACATCCTCAAAGACTGGTTAAAAGAAGGACATGTCATTTGACGAAGAGTACAAAGCCTTTTGCCTTGAGAAAACCACTTAAAAAACACTTTTGAAGGGCAGCGCCCCCCTACCCACTGATAGGGAGCGCTAGTGCTACTTTCCCTCCTTTGCGGGATAGTTGCAACGCTTTGTGTCCCATTCTGGGGGAGCGTTGGGGTGTTTGAGGAAATCTTGGGCTGTTGAGGAAAATCAGGGAATAATCCCCCTCATCTCTGGAGTTATTTTGATTTGAATATGAGGTCAAGGCTTGATCTTAGGGAGGATCCACAACTGATGGATAAAGATCCTCAACCCATCCCAAGAATCTCTAAAGTGGTTAGGCCTCTCCAAGCCTATATAAGGAGGCCTCCTCATGGTGAATGGAGGAGACATTGAAGGTATCAAACTTATGATCTCATAAGGAAGATAATCAGTGAAGCATAGTCATTTTTTTTGTGGATCATTTGAGCAAAGGGTTTAGACAAAGAGATCTTGGTGAATTTTTTGCATCTGCATCTACAGTTGTAAGAACTTTGCTTTGTTTTCATTAATATACATGTGCTTGCCCTGTTTCCTTTAAGATTGTGTTTATTTACATGAAATTGTCTTTAATGGATAGATCTAGTTTCAAGCTAATCATAGTATAATAGGAAGCATGTTTTGTCTTTGATTGGATTACAGGACTTGTTGAAGATATTGGGGATCAGAGCTCAACTCGGACTGGGCGAGGACAAACATTGTAAAAAAGGTGCATCTTCTTCTTCTTCTCTATACATTATTTTAGCTAGGTTTAAAGTAATTTCAGTGTCCAACATTAGCACATTTTTGGCTTGGTATTAGGATTCTAGAGCCCAAGAGGGGATCCACCTGTCCACAGGGGGATTTCCCTGTAACACCAGTCGCTTCCAAAATTATCCCAATTTGCATAAGAACTACTCTTAGGAAACTCCAGTCAACCCTGTCATATGCTTTTATCAGATCTAGTTTTAAGATCGGAGCTTTAGATTTCTTAGTATTTATACTATGTAGGGACTCTTTTGCTATACCTATATCCTTAGTGACCTGTTTATTTTCCAGGAATCCAAACTGCTCCTTAGTTATACCTTTTGAGAGGAAAGCTTTGATTATGACTGCAATATTTTTTTAGATTACCTTATACAATAAGTTACATAAATAGATTGGTTTGAATCCATCAAAGGATTCAATCTTATCACTTTTTGGAATAAGTGTTATAAAGGTGGCATTCAATGCTCTTATTATTTTCCCCTTGATTTTGGATTCCTCCACTGCTTCCAGAATATTATGTCCCAAAATATAAAAAATTTCCAAGAAAAATTCAACTGTCCATCCATTAGGTCTAGGAATTTTTGAGTTAGAAAATCCTTTTAAAGTGGACAATACCTCGGGTAATAAGACTGGATCAGCAATTATTTTCCCTTCTTCCATTGAAAAGAGTCTAGGGTAAGTCTGTATAACTTTCAATTATTTTATAATAGAAATATCCTCTTGAACTTTAAACAATTTTTCAAAGTAAGAAACAACTTCCTTCTCCAAATCCTTATCTTTAGTTTCCACTGAGCCATCCTCCTTCCTCATCTTCCAAATTTTGTTTATCTGCTTTCTGTAATTGGCAAAGGCATGGAAGAACTTAGTTTTTTTATAACTAGAGTTTAACCAAGTAATTATGCTCTTCTGTCTCCAAGTCTCCTCGTCTTGTTTTAAAAGTTCTAACTTTATCTTCTCTTTATCTTCCACCCTCTCCCTATCTTCATCTCTCACAATACCCAAGGATTTGCAGAGTAAAGTAAATCCAGGTCGACTTCAATCTTCACTATTTCTTCTTTAGATTTTAATTTCTTGTTTTTCTCATATTTTATAACCAGAGACTTCAAGGATTTGAGTTTTGATACTAGTTTTACCATTGGTGAAGTAGTGTGAGGCTCCTCCAACTTATACCATTTGGATAGAACAAAGTAAACAAATTCAGGATCTTTTAACCATACTGAATTAAATTTGAAAGGGATCTTTTGCATTTGTTGACGTGGTTCCATTTGGAAAACAACTGGAAAATGATCAGAAATCTTAACATTAACCACCCAGGTTCTAAAAATGTGCCTTGAATCCATCAACGATTCACTTATTAAAAATCGATCCAATCTTTTTTCTACAAAATCTTGATTTCCCCTGTCATTCCTCCAAGTAGGCAGAAGATTTACAGGTTCTAAATCAATTAAACCTTCTCATTGTACCACCTGATTGAAGTAAGAAGCTAAAGGATTGCTTCTAGAATTATTTCCCCAAATTTCTCTTGCAGAAATTGTGAAGTTCAGATCGCCACCCAAAATTAGATTTGACTCTTTTAGAATACCATCCTTTTTAATAGTCCCAAAAACTTTGTCTTTTGGCATACAACCCATAAAAATTTAACAACTTCAAATTCAAATTAATCTACTTTACGAATCCCTCTAGTAATATGCCTACAGGAGTCAAAAAAGTAGTGAGGTTAGATTTTTTGGGATTCCATGCAGACAATAGTCCTCCAGAAAAACCTTTTGAATCTACCGCACAAAAATTCCAAGTTGGGAAAAATTTTGAAAAAAACTCGCTCACCTTAAATCCATCGACCATAGTTTCTTGTATCATCACTAGTTCTGGTTTAACCATATCAAATAGTATTTTGAGGGATAAATTTTTTGGAGCATCCCCCAATCATCTAACGCTTAGCGAGAGTACTATCATTTAATACCTCTCACTAGGGATTTATGTGCCATAAGTGCCTGTGGACCCTCTGAAACCTTCAAGATTAAATTCCCCTCTTGTTCTTTCTCCTTAACGAACTTCCTAGCACATATGGTTTTGATTGGAGAGAAATATTTCTCGAGCCCCCCAAAAGTAGTGCCTTTCTTCACTGAAAGCTCCTTTTTATTGCCCCAACCACCAAAAATATAAGTCGGTATATCGGTTTTTGTCTTCGGGCTAGACCCAAAGAGAGTTTTTCCTCTAGAAAAAATATGTAAAGGGATTCTATTTAACACTTATTTATAAGAAGGTAGTAATTATTTTAAAGAGTTCTCCACTGTTTGGTTAACTTCCTGCTCTAATAGGTCAGAGTTCCCAATCTCGACCATATACCAGGTTCCTTGAAAAAAGAAACATTTTATTCCAAAACTGTATCTACTAGAGAATAAGGGTTTTTCAATTCTAAAGAATAATTTTTACCAGCCTCCAGACGAGTTTCTTCAGCCAAAAAATTCCCCCCTGTGGTTGGAACCTCTAAGTCTATAGGGTTTAAGACCCCTTCAACAACATTCTCCTCCTCCAAACTCCCTCCCCCTTTTTCATCTAGTGTAATGATCTCCTCAATCATAGGCCCCAGACCCGACCCTTCTCCCAGTTCCCTCGAGCCAAAATCCCTTTGGTTACTACAACCCATCTTACTAGTGCTAATAGAGGGTTCAGAACTAACACAAAAATTTGAAAATAAACTCTATAACCAATCCAATTCCTTCGATGAAAGGGACGAAAAGAGAGCAAGGGAGTGAAATTTTAACTTACCTATGAACGTAGTCGAGTTTATTGATTCTATAAGTGAATCCCCTTCCAGAACATTTACTCCCTTATCAACAAAAAAACCCGAAGCCGGTTCGATCTCCAACCAATCTTCCTTCCACGTTGACTGCTTTTTGTTTTCCCTGGACAAGTATTTTTCAAATGCCCCACCTCCCTGCAGACCATATAGTGAAACAGGATCCCCCAGTTGTCCAATTTATGTGTATGAACCACTCCTCTCCATTCAATTTCCAGGTACTCCGGTAAACCCTTTTGGAGGTCAAATTCAACTAATTTTTTTCCAATTATGCAGTCCTATCCCTCCAAATTAGTCTGATCCACATGCAGGAATTTACCAAAAGCATCACCCATTGCTTTGAACACTTCTAGGTTCCAAAAGGCCAGTGGACATCCTGGAATTAAAACCCACAGATGCCTAAACCTGAGAAAATCCTTTTCTGGTTTAAAACAATGTGTCCACCTTTTAATCATGATACTTCCACTCCCACAAATCCAAACCTCGTTCAGGATATTTTTCGCATCTTCAGCATTTCTAAATCGAAAACAGAACCAGCCTCAGACCAGCACCAGGGTTTCAGGTGTGTACCCCATGAACGATTTCCATTTTTTCTCTATTCACCTGCCTACATCTACCATCGAGCAAACCCAATAGCTAAAGTGACCAACCAATGCTAAAATAGATAAGGAAGAAACTTCTTTCAGCCCCGCATCTTGCTCTAGGACCATTTTTGAGTTATTCTTTCTAGGCTTCCACGATTTTTCTCTGAAATCCTTTGTTCGGCATAACCAGACTCTTTATCGCTTCCTTCCGAAACCCTGTTTCTGGTGAGGAGCTTGTTAAACTCTACAGGTTTTGACGGGGAAACATTTTTATCCTCAGCACCGAAACCCCTTCTGTGACAGAGCACTACAAGTGGTTTTCCTTCCTGTCTAACCGGTGAAAGAGGGGCAGAAAGAGTCGTGGGGGGGCGACTTGTTACAACTGTTGGTTGGATCTGTCCCTTCACTTCAAGTTCGAAAAGGTCATTGATAAGCATGATGTACCTTTTCTCATTTTGGTTGCCTAACTATCTTCCACCTGGCAATAATGTTGTATTGAACTCGACGCATGAATTAAGAGCATTTAAAATGGCCTCCTTTCTATACTTCGTTGCCTTATTTTTTATTAAATTCTCATTGTACTCTTCGTCAGACTTAAAGAGTCCTTCCTAGCTCCACATGTCATCCTCGAGAGGAATTGAGAACCATGACATATGTGCTACCTACCGCCTATCTCCTAGGTCGTCTATCCTCCTACATGTTGCCAGGGCCTATATCTAAGTTCCACCTCATCTGTACTATCTACTACAAGTATACTAGATCTCAAATCCCCCTACCTTCTACCAGGCTACCATAGTCGGTGGCCTCCTAGATCAAACCTTAGGTTCAGAGGATTTGGATAAAGGTCAGTCACACGTAGGTGATATTGTAGAATGTCTTCTACCAAATCACTTATATAGGTAGAAAGAGTTAGCAATCTGAGTATGCATAAAGATAGAATATGCAATATCTTTTGTGATTTTGAAAGCTCTATTACATAATGGAAATAAAAACAATATATTAAAATGTTTTTTAAAAAACATACTTTGAAAAAGGTTTGCACCTTTAGTGATTTAATCTCTTTCTATACTTGAGAGATATGAAATTAAAATGGATCTTCTCTAGTTCTATATAAATGACTTTTAATATTACATTTTATTGTTATTAATTTTTTTTATTTATATTTTGATACTTATATTTTTTTATTTTTTGGTAGAGATTTACAATCTAGTATTTATAAATGTTAACATTACAAATCACATTTTCTTAATTTTATCCACACAAAGTTCACATATTTGAACACAAAGTTATTTAAACTATGAGGTTATCAAGCTACTGACTTATTCCAATCAGTGTGTCACTCTTTCTTCGTCGCAAGTCATCTCCTTCATTAATGGGTCAATGCCTTCCTGCATGTGTACCTCCCTACCATATCATGGGGTCCTCCTCCTCGTGGTCGATGCTCCATAGTCGTTCCCATTAATTCATTTACTTCTACTGCAGAAATTAATTTCTTGATCTACAATTTAATTTTTTCATCTAGCAACCATTGTTCCCCCAAAATTCATAGACCAATTTAGCTCTAGTTGTCACTGGTTCAACACATACCTGGACCATAAGAGATAGACGATAGAGTGATTTAATACAATTTTAAAGAATACATAGATTTTCGTAATTGCACTTGGAAAATGACAGAATGATGTGAAGAATAAGATAATAAGCAATGATCAAACAATAAATGGTCATAAATGAGAAATGGTAGGAGCAGAGAGGCTCATTCATCAGGTTTCGAATCAGACTATAAGGGGGGTGGGTATTACAACTATCACCCAATACTCTTAGTATACATATTATGAGACGAAAGAATTACAAATGTTGAAATATGTGTTGGACCAACGAGAAGTGTAATTAAATTGTTGGACAAATTTTGGGGGAATAGTGGTTGCTCGATGGAAATAATAATTGTATATCTTGAAATTAATTCACGCAGAAGCAGTAAACGAATTAGTGGGAATGATTGTGGAGTAACGATCACGAGGAGGAGGACCCCATGATATGGTATGACAGGTACGCCTGTAAGATGACATTGACCCATTAAAGAAGGAGACGACCTGCAATGAAGAAAGAGCGCAGTGGCTATTGGAATAAGTCGACAGCTTGCTAAACCACATGGGTCATCCACTAGTTGATTAGTTGATTAAAAAATAATAAATTAATTAATGGTGGTTTGGATGACCAATTTTGAGTGGTTTGGATCACCTATTTTAGGGAAAACAGGTTTTGGGAAAATCTTTCCCTTAATATATGTTTTCTTTGTAATTAAAAAATGTTTTACGAAAGTCAATGATAATGAACCATTGTCAACTATAGTGAAACATAGTT
>SNQJ01S0061492.1:41820-54972 GCA_010110895.2 Picea sitchensis | reverse complement strand
ATTTTGTTATTTATAATTTGATACTTATATTTTTTATTTTTTGGTAGAGATTTACAATCTAGTATTTATAAATCTTAACATTACAAATCACATTTTCTTAATTTTATCCACACAAAGTTCACATATTTGAACACAAAGTTATTTAAACTGTGAGGTTAGCAAGCTATCGACTTATTCCAATCATTGTGTCACTCTTTCTTCGTCGCAATTCGTCTCCTTCATTAATGGGTCAATGCCTTCCTGCATGTGTACCTCCCTACCATATCATGGGGTCCTCCTCCTCGCGGTCGATGCTCCATAGTCGTTCCCATTAATTTATTTACTTCTACTGCGGAAATTAATTTCTTGATCTACAATTTATTTTTTTCATCTAGCAACCATTGTTCCCCCAAAATTCATAGACCAATTTAGTTCTAGTTGTCATTGGTTCAACACATACCTGGACCATAAGATATAGACGATAGAGTGACTTAATACAATTTTAAAGAATACATAGATTTTCGTAACTGCACTTGGAAAATGACAGAATGATGTGAAGAATAAGATAATAAGCAATGATCAAACAATAAATGGTCATAAATGAGAAATGGTAGGAGCAAAGATGCTCATTCATCAGGTTTCGAATCAGACTATAAGGGGGGTGGGTATTAAAACTATCACCCGATACTCTTAGTATACATATTATGAGACGAAAGCATTACAAATGTTGAAATATGTGTTGGACCAGTGATAAGTGTAATTAAATTGTTGGACAAATTTTGGGGGAATAGTGGTTGCTCGATGGAAATAATAATTGTATATCTTGAAATTAATTCACGCAGAAGCAGTAAATGAATTAGTGGGAATGATTGTGGAGTAACGATCGTGAGGAGGAGGACCCCATGATATGGTATGACAGGTATGCATGTAAGACGACATTGACCCATTAAAGAAGGAGACGACCTACAATGAAGAAAGAGCGCAATGGCTATTGAAATAAGTCAGCAGCTTGCTAAACCACATGGGTCATCCACTAGTTGATTAGTTGATTAAAAACTAATAAATTAATTAATGGTGGTTTGGCTGACCGGTTTTGAGTGGTTTGGATCACCTATTTTAGGGAAAACAGGTTTTGGGAAAATCTTTCCCTTAATATATGTTTTCTTTGTAATTAAAAAATGTTTTACGAAAGTCAATGATAATGAACCATTGTCAACTATAGTGAAACATAGTTAACCATATAGTCAGAGATAATCACCATTCTTCAAGTGTAGTCAACCATGCTTAAACATGGTCAACCATAGTCAAACACGGTCAACCATAATTAACGATGGTCAAACACAATCAACCCTGGTCAAACTATTCTTAACAATACTAAAATACAGTGAACCATAATCAATCATTGTCAAACATGCTCAAACATCTTCAATCATAGTCAACCATGATTAAATATGGTCAAACATAACCAACCATCATCCACCATAGTTAAACATGGTCAACCATAATAAACTATTGTAAAACATGGTCAACCATGATTAACAATGTCCAACCATAGTCAACCATGATTGACCATGATCAACCATGATCAACAATGTCCAACCATAGTACACCATGGTAAAAAATAGTCAACCATTGTTAAACATTGTCAACCATAGTAAGCCATGGTTAATCATTATCAAACATTATTAACCATGTTCAAGCATGTCCAACTATATTCAACCATGGTTAAGCGTGTTCAAGCTTGTCTCAGTCCAACTATAGTCAACCATGGTCAACCACAACCAACCATGAATAAACACGGTCAACTATGATCAACCATGGGTAACTAAGGTCATCCATAATCAACCAAATTCAATTATATTGAAACATAGTCAACAATCAACCTATACAGTAAAATATTTATGTCAAGATTATTTCATTATTTAAAAATTATCTTTTCTATATATAAATAGTAATATGCAACCAAATTATAAATTTGAATATATTATATATATATTATATTTATATTCTTATTCAAACATAATAAAACTATATAATTAACTATATAGTAAACTATATCAATATATTGTTATTGTATCATAATATAATATGGTAATTAAAAAAATAAATTTTTAATATAATTATTATATAAATGTTGTAGCATTGTAGTATAATATTTAGAAGGTTGGTGACTTAGAAATGACTCTGGAGAAACTAGAAGCTAGGGTTTGACAGTCGCGGTCTCAGCGACGGACAGAATGGTTACCAAAGGGGGCGGGAGTGGAACCCCCTCATACAAGCAGGTAGTGGTGGACAGGGGGAAAGGCCCACGGGGTGTAGGTTTCAAAGAACCGCTGACAAGCACCTTGGGATTAGGATTAGAAAAGAATCAGGAGAGCAACCAGGAAAAAAGGGATCCCATGGGGGAAGAAGCCAGAGAAGCCCAAAAGGTTGTGCAAGAACCAACGAACCCCAATGGGGTAGATGGGCACAACCCATGTAAACCAAAAACAACATTGATACCCAAGTTTATACTGGAAGACCTACAAACGCAACTCTATCGGGACCAGATGAAGACGCATTCACTAATCTTCAATTTCATGGGTTTGTGGCCCATAGAAAGAACGTTGTGCAACTAGACAAAATATCAATGGAAGCCAAGTGGAGAAGTGGAACTCCACATGGGCTCAAAAGGTTTTTTCACAACAATCTTCATGAACCTGGAGGACAGGGATAAAGTCTTTGAGGGGGGGGGCATACTTCCACGCCTCAATAGGGCTATACATTCGGTCATGGAAGGAAAACTTCTCCCCAGAGAAAGAAACCTTTAAAAATCTCCCAGACTGGCTGAGACTCTACTCCTTACCGCTAGACTACTAGTTGCAGTCCACTTTCAAAGAAATAGGGAACAAGCTTGGGAAATATGTTAAGACATCGGAAGCAAAACTAAAAGGAAGATATACATGCTATACAAGGATTTGCAAAGAGATGGATGTTTTGGGGGTGCTCCCAGAAGCCATAAGCCTGGAATTTAGAGATGAGGATTGGATACAAAGCATCGACTACGATCAGATCCCATTTAGATGCAAAAGATTCCATGAACATGGACACCTTTTCAGAGAATGCCCTCTCAATAAAAAAACAAGAAAAGGAAAACACCAAAATATAGCAAGATGAGGAAGGGTTTGTCAAGAAAAACCACAAAAACAGAGAAAACAAGAAACAAAGCAAAGCCCCAACAATAAGAAATTTGGAAGCCAGGTCTAGAACAAAAGGGAGGGACAGGGCCAACCAAGGGGAAGGAAGAAAGGAAAATAAAAAAGCTATAGAAGCTAAGGAACAAGCAAATCATGAGAACACATATATTCCAAGCAATAAGAGAGAACATGGAGGTAGCACAAGTCCTATGGAAGGAGGAAACGAAGACGCCAACACCCCAATGTAGGAGGCAGATGGAGACTCAGAGATGACACCAAGTGAGGTAGGCAAAAAAGATCCTAATCTCAGAGACATTGTGGAAAGGGAAGGAATAGATCTCCCGAACATATTGGAGAAATGGAAAAGGCAGGGAGTAGACAATGTGCCAGTGGAGCAACTAGATCGCATTCAATACCTTTTCCTTCTAAGGGAGGAAGAAAAATCCAGAGGTACTAAGCGCACACATGGCGAGATAGGACACCTGAGAATCAAAGCAGGTGAGGGACAACCACAACATTCACCCAAGCAGACAAGGCGAAAAAAAGGTAGGAAATCAAATAGCATATCCCTACAAGAACTAGGAGCCTTGCTGATAAATTCAGGTAATATCAAGAAGATCTTTCCCAACTCCCCCCCACATGTTTAAATGAAGATTGTAAAATGGAATATAAGAGGCCTAAATAGTCCACAAAAGCAAATAATTCTTAAAAATAGACTGAGGAAGGAACAACCCGACCTCTGTTTTATCCAAGAGACAAAATGCACTGTAGACAGAATGGAAACAATTAGTAAAAAACAATGGAGTAAGTACAAGATGTTGGTTTTCGAAGGCTAATAGATGGCAGGTGGTATTATCACCCTAAAAAACCCACAATCGTTGAACCTACTAGAAGTCGAAGCCATGAGGCACACACTTTAGGTTAACATGCAAATTATAGGTAACACGGAGGTGATTCTATGCACTAATGTATATGGTCCCCAGATGTTGGAGGAAAAAAGGAGAATGCTCCTAGACCTAGAAAATCTAAAGGCCCGATCCAACAACCTCCAATGGATCATGGCAGGGGAATTCAACATCATCACTACACTTGCGGAGAAAAAAGGGGGCACAGGAGATCGAATAGAGATGCGGAGGAATTTTCAGCGTTCATTGACGCAGTGGAGATGGTGGACATCAGGACTAGTAATGGCCAGTTTACTTTGAATAACAAACGACTAAATCACCACCAAGTAGAAATAAGGCTAGACAGATTATTGGTGTCAGAATCCATCATGTTGCAAGGACTATCTTTGGACTGCAACATCCTTCCATGGGGGGGTTCAGACCATTGGCCAGTTCAATTGGAAGCAGACTTTCAAACCACTCCAATGAACAGACCTTTTAGATTTGAGAAATTTTGGATTGAACATCCCACCTTCAAGGAGAACATCAACCAATGGTGGGGGGAGGAACTTCTAGATCAAGGGACAAGGATGTTCAAACTATACAAGAAACTCAAGTACATCAAACATAAACTCAAGGAGTGGAACAAGGAAATCTTTGGAAACATAAACCAAGAAAAAAAAAGTATCGAGGGCAGAATGACGCAACTCCTGGAACTCTACATCGACGAGGGATACACAGAGGAATGGAAAAGAGAAGAGATACAAATGACCCAGGAATAGGAAGCAAGATGCCAGTAGGACGAAACTCTATGGCGTCAAAATTCCAGAATCAGGTGGCTAAAGGAAGGAGAGCGGAATACCATTTTTTTTCATAGAACAACCATTACAAGAAGAACCCACAACAAAATCTTGAAAATTAGGGATCAGGACGGAATCGAAAGAGAATCCCACAAGGATATTGAAAATACACTAGTCAAACACTTCCAGGGTATATCCCAGGAACCCAACCAAGACACAACTAAGGCCATACAAAGGATAACTCGACACATCCCCAAGTTGGCCATTGAGGAACAAAAAATCAATATAAGAAAACCCATATCAAAGGAGGAAATTGACCAAGTGGTATAGGACATGCCCAATGGAAAGGCCCCAGGTCCAGATGGCTTCACATTGGAATTCTTCAAAGCCTGTTGGGAAGTGGTTAAACATGACGTTTATGGGGTGGTGGAAGACTCCAGATGCTCGGCCTCCATCTTGAAAGCTTTAAATGCCACAATGATCACTCTAATACCAAAAGAAAATGAAGCAAGGACCCCAGACCACTTCAGGCCTATATATTTATGCAATGTCGTTTACAAGATAATCTCCAAAGTCATAGCCAATAGACTAAAACCTCTCCTGCCCACATTGATTTCACAGGAACAGATGGGTTTCGTAGAAGCAAGACAAATCATGGATAACATCATCCATGCCCACGAGCTTATACACACGCTGAAAATCCAAAGGAGAGGGGGGATGATAATCCAACTTGACTTGGAAAATGCTTATGAAACAATTAGTTGGCACTATATGTTCAAAACGCTGGAAGCCTTTGGTTTTGAACAACACTGGATCAAATGGATCGTCAATCTAGTCTCAACGACAAGCTACTCGCTTCTAATCAATGGAGACCCAACAAAACCTTTATGGCCTTCGAGAGGCATCAGACAAGGAGACCCACTATCCCCCTTCATGTTCATTCTGATGATGGAAGGGGTAAGCAGAAGTATAAAAAGAGCAACTGTAGCAGGGGAAATAAAAGGCATCAAACCTTTCGAAAATTGTCCAACCTCCACAAACCAATAGTTCGTTGATGATACCCTACTCCATGACACACCCACGATCAAGGAAGAAAAGGCCTACAAAAGAATCTTAGAAGAATTTGTGGAAGCCTCAGGGGCGGAGATCAACCACTCCAAATCCATGATTTATTTCTTCAAAACTAATCTTGCAATTCAAAGAAACCTGGCCAACATTATGGGGTTTGAGCACAAAATGCTCCCAATGAAATATTTGGGAATCCCCCTAACGGACAGAGCATGCAAAATGGCAATGTGGGAAGGAGTGATCAACAAACTGCAGGAGAGGGTAAAAAATTGGACCTACAGAGCTCTCAACCTGGTTGAGAGGCTTATCCTTATCAAAACGGTTCTACAAGAAATTTCGGTGTATATGATGTTAGTATTTCCCGCTCCAAAAGGAATACTACAAACTATTAGAGCCATTCAAAGAGATTTCCTATGGTGAGGTGTTGAAAATAAAAAGAAATGGGCCTTGGTGGCCTAGGAGAAGGTTTGTAGACCAAAAAGCAAAGGAGGTCTGGGGTTACAAGACCCACAGGTAACCAACAAAGCCTACGGGGAAAAGCTCTGGTGGAGATGGGTTAAAGACAAATTGGTACTGTGGGAAAGCCTTTGGAAGGCCAAGTATGCCCTGAACATCAATGACCAGGATCGAATTCGGTTCATGGGCAAAAGTGAGGGATCAACCATCTGTAATTTCGCCTGGTGCAACAAGAACTGAATCCATAAACACGGTTTCTGGGAAGTCAGAAATGGTAAAACAACAAGATTCTGGGAGGACGCATGGCAACAGGAACCCAGAATGGAAAATACGGATAAGGAGGAGCTCTAATGGGAAATGACAATGCAAGGCAAAACAAAAATCCATCACTACTGGAAGCAAGAAAATGGTAGTGACAGATGGAGAATATGGGACAAACTCAATCCAAAAAATAGAGACCGGATTGCAACACAAATGAAAGAAGTGGAGGAGGAACTAGGGAAAAGGAAAATTGTAGTCTCAGAGGAAGAGGACCAGTTAAGATGGGGTAGGAAAAATGGTGGGGAATTCAACTTAAAAGAGGCACGATATTACATTGCAGACTAGGATCAAGAAGACCCGGTGCAACAGTGGGGAAAGATTTTGTGCAGCCCCCAATGGCCAAAAATCAAAATGTTTGAATGGCTAGTTCTTCCCAATCGAATTCTAACCTGGGACAACCTTAGGAAAAGGGGTTTTATAGGTCCATCTTGATGCCACCTCTGTCAAGCAAAGGAGGAAACAACCAATCACCTCCTCGATGAATGTAGTTACACAACAGAGATATGGGGGCAGAAGGCATCTACCACCAGTCCAATAGGATCATAGGTAACATCAGCGCAACCATCAACAATTGGAATGAGAGTTACAACGAAAATGGAATGGTGAACCTCTGCTGATCTAACACCGGGGATGATCATCTGGGCAATATGGAAAGAAAGGAACCAGTGCATCTTCAAGAATGAAATCCTACCGAAAGGAAAGCTCAGGGACACAACAATCTCACAAATACGAGAAACGGTGCAGAGTCGCAACTGCAAGAAGGAGAAAACGCAACTCACAGACCAAGACACCCGCATCCTAGAGTTTTTCCACATAAAATACGAGCGCAACAATGCACCAGTAGGATGGGAACTGCAACTCCAAATAGGTGACCGCAACTAGACCCCCCCTCCGTTAGGGTTCCTCAAACTGAATTTTGACAGGGTGGCAAAAGGAAACACAGGAGTGGCAAGGATAGGAGGGGTGATCAGAGACAGTGGTGGTAACAACATTCAGTTGTATGATGGGAGTATGGGAAACTCAACTAACAATGCAGCAGAATTTGGAGCCCTGGAGCTTGGCCTTGAAATCCTAAATCGCAAAAGGATGACAAATATTATCGTGGAAGGTGACTCCACCCTGGTTATCAACACAGTGAAAAGACTCCAAAATGGCACCAGAGTGGGCAAGGTTCAGAGACATTGGCGCCTGTCACACTCCCTACATAAAATCCAGGAGCATCTGAAAACCATGAATACAGTGGAGTTGTGTTGGGTGCACGAGTCAGCGAATGGCCTAGCGGACAAGATAGCCAATGAGGGGGTTGGAAAGGAAGGTCTGGAATTAGACAATACTTGGACCAGCATCCCAAATGGACAACTCATAACAAACTTCATCCAACTAGCGACAAAATACCGTGAAGGCAGCTTAAGCGAGGAAGGTCACATCGAGGAGGGTAGCGCAAGGCCTTTCGGCAAGCATGCAGGACCTAGGCCACCAATTACCATGCAGGATCAGCATAAGAAACAAGCGGGGGTACGAAACCAATACCATTTTGACAGTAAGAGTAGCGGGGAAAGCACGTGGGAAAGTACAGACGACAAACCACATGCAACGAATGACGTAAGGGATGAGCGTGTGACATAGTCCAGACTTGATCCACCATGCCAAAGTTCAGGTACGAACAACAATACAGCCAGATCTCAAGCGAGCAGGGATAGGGACACGCACAAGGATAAAGATCGAGTCATCATGATCATACAAGCCGCACCAGGGAAAAAGGACGGAAGAGCTCACCACTGCGGGAAAACCATGATTGGAAGGACAAGCTCACAGCAGGGGAATCTCAATAAGAGGAGAGACAGTAGGAAGAGATGCAAACAGAAGGAGTGCAACATCAGGGGCTATCACAGATACAAGGTTAGGGAAAGGAAGAATCCTTGTGAAGTAAGGTACATGCGGAGTATAGAGAAAAGGCGTAGTGACATGCCAAGCGAGATGGCGCAAATGAAGCGAATGCATAGGAAGAGGAACCCCCTTGGAAAGGAAGTACCGAATGATCCAAGGCAGTTGTCAAGAATGGAGCAGGCAACAAAAGATCCATAGGGTACCTTCTAAACTCTGGTTGCGCTGAAAGGAAAAGCGACCATTACCCGATGGGAAAAGGAAATAAAAGAAAAACGCAAAGGCAAAGCGTGGGATACATTGGCACATGAAGCGGACTGGGTAACTGATCCGGGGGCCATGCAGCCCAAGGAAACCCTCTACCATAAAATGGTGGAGATGGCTTGGCTAACTAAGATGATGATTGGAAAAGTGAGTTCAAAAATGGAAGACGCCAGACAGGAAGATCACAAGGAAAACAAGAAAATGTTGGACGAAATCCTGAGTCGCCTCAGGAGTCTACAAACTATTACAAAACTGAAATCCCAGATGGAGTGTTTGGCTGCTCAATTCCACCTCTATTTGCGCTATGTCCATCACATGGACATCATGTTGGCCAACGGATGCGGTGCGCCAACCCACATCAGGTAGACTCGCTCGATTTCCCAGAAGGATGATAACAAGAGCCAGGTGGATGGTGGAAAGAAACACATCATCGTCATGGACTAGTGAATGGTTAGTCTAATGGCAGTAAGGCCAAGCTTAGTCAGGTTAGTTCGGACCTACTACCTAATTGGGTCTAGCAGGTTGTTTCAGCTTTTGCTTTTTATGACTGTGTTGCTTATCTTTTTTCAAACTTGATATGGTAGGACTGGCCTGGTTTCCCCTGGTGGCAGACTAGTCCCACCCCTCGTAAATATCATCACACGCAACTCGAGAACCCCTGGTCTAGTTTCCTTCTAGGCAGACCAGGATGTCCCCCTTTTTTGTATCATAATTTTCTACAGTAATACAACTTCTTACATTCACTTACAAAAAAAAAGTAGTATAATATTTATATTAATATTAATATAACTTTGTTCATTAATAACTATTTAAGTTGTGTATTAAATGTTTTCATATAAATATATGATATTGATTATTTAAAAATACTTTTGTGTCTCTTTGATTACTAGCAACAACCACATTAATAATATTAATGTGTCTTTATAAGCAGATAGGCATGTATTTAGCACATACTATAGGAAAAAAACATTAATAATGCACCAAATATAATCCTATAGGTGGATACATTTAATATTATTACTGTGGTTGTTGCTAATAGTATAGATCATTATGCTAAGCCACCAATAACTTGGATTCAAATGTGTCTCGGAAAAAAATCGTTGTGGAAGTGAATATATACATATGTCTCTTTTTGTCTTGGTCTCTTACAATATTATGTGGTTTTGAGAATATTAATGAAAAATTCTCTAATACCATAAAATACAATAGGTGCCACAACATTCAAAAGGAAAACTAATGAAGAACTTTAGGGTTTATTATGAAGGAGAGATTAGTATAGATCATTGTGCCAAGCCACGAATAGCTCGTACTCAAACCTGACATTATTCTTTTGAATGGTGGAAAAATACCTATTGCTACACTAAAACTAACCAGTAGATGTTATATGTATATATCTTTGTATCAAATCTATGTACAAATATATAAATATATCTTTGGGACATATATGCAAATCATTGAAAATCAATATAATGTATAGATCATTACTACATAATATAATGGGGGAGTGGATAATCTCAATGACTCACAAGATCATTACTACACAACATAATGGGGGAGTGGATAATCTCAGTGACTGCAAGGCACTAGATACCATAGTCATTGTAACCTAAAGATACAACATTGGCCAAAACTATTTAGGTTGGCAAAACCATGCAATCGACGCTAACACTCGGCCCATAAGCTCCACAACATTTGATGTCACTACTAAATTATTTAGTTGCATTTGGACTATGTCGAGAAAGGTCTTTAAATTAGACCACCATAGCTCCATCTTAACACCAAATCTAACAAGTACCAAGAGGGATCAAAAGTAACATAAACCTAAATCTAGTAAAGGATCTAGTAAACACTGAGAGAAATCAAAAGAAATAAAAACGTAATTATCTCTATTTTTTAAAATATACACTATTAAAATGCATCTATGCAAATTTATTTTATTTTAGATTTTTATAATTAATATAGTCTTTTTTTTATTATTATAGTTAGCTATTTTTCCGTTTTCATTTTAAGGATTTCATTTTTATTTTTTTTAATTTAGTTTGTTAATATTATAATTGTTACATATCTACTTACATTATAGATGCTCTTACCTACTCTCATTATGACCAATAGAGTGAAAAATCAAAATTCATTGCACTAATATCCATTATCTAGATGGCTTCAACAAAGCTCATCCATTTATGAGCAACCAAGAT
Organism: Picea sitchensis; assembly: GCA_010110895.2. Classification (NCBI taxonomy): domain Eukaryota; kingdom Viridiplantae; phylum Streptophyta; class Pinopsida; order Pinales; family Pinaceae; genus Picea; species Picea sitchensis. Next base: position 43,945 of record SNQJ01S0061492.1, on the reverse strand, counting down.
TGAACTCTAGAAACACATCAGCAAATTAAAGTTAATGACCAATCCTATAATCAATTCTCATTGCACTCCCAAAACTATTGGAAAAATTAAGGGAAAATTCAAATTAAGGGAAAATTCAAGGAATGGAAGCATGAAGAACTTGTACCCTGTCCATCACCCCTCACCTTCGTGGAATCATTCTTGCCATTATTAAAGGCTGGGATTTCCATGTGGGCCACATGCCATCACTACACTCCAATTCATGAGAGGCTTGTACATTTCCAATCGATCGAGAGCACGCACACTTTCATAGAGTTGAAAACCATGGAATAGTCATGCAATGCGTGTTTGAAACACACTAGGATGATGTCTCAAGAGAGATCCCTTCTAATCCCTTGGGTCACAACTTTCCCTTGACTTACAACTTTTCGATAATGAAAAAAATTACTATTTTTTATATTTAATCATTAATCATAAGTAACCATTTTTCAATGGTGCATATAGGAGCCATCTTGATGTTGAGGAGTTGGATAAATATAATCCATTGTGAATCGAAACTATAGGGATTTAATCATTCGGTATATAGTAGTATGGTTGCATTAAACACTATAACATTGAAGTGCCATATGAGTGTTATAGCACTAATTGTACGTGAGATAGTACACCCTGCAAGCATACAATGTATGGATATGGCTTTCATCCCTACAACACCACACATTCATTGAAATATATCTTTCAAGTCTTTAATTCTATTATTGGTGGTCTAAAAATGAAAATGTATTAAAAACAGGTAATTAATTTAACAAGTCATGATCTTTCAAATCAAGTCAAATATAATGGTAAAAAACAATCATCATTGAATTATTATTTTTAAACTTTAAAAAATTAATATAACAAATTAGTACCAAAATTTTATATTCTATTTGAACACTTTTACCTATTTTAAAATTGTCAACCCTTAAATTTTATGGGTTAGAAAACTATTTATCTATCATTGGTTCCTTATAAAGATATTCTATCAACCAATACATACTCCTTTTTTTTGTGGCTTTTTCTCGAAGAAAAAGAAAAATAATTACACATAAAATACAACATCCTGATATGATCCGCAATTCTATACGCAAAATTTAAAATGCAACAACAGAATAGATTCACACACAAGAATAAAATGTTGCACAATACAAAATACGCAGAGAATGAAAGAGAACAATATTGGAATTGAAAATTAAATGACCATCTATTGTATTTTCAGCAAAAAGACATCATTTTTATCAGATTGAGCATTTTTTTGTTTACAACAACAAGAGACTTGTTGTTTTTATTTCTGACTGAAAAGCGTTGTTTCCAATTATTATTGACCGGCTTAAGTGACCTTCTAACAAAAATTATGGAGTGTCTTGTCTTACTAGACTGACAAAGGTTTTTAATTAATTAACTGCCTATGGAACTAACATACTAATTATTTATTAGGAAACTATTATACATCCTCATGCTGACTAGCAAAGGAAGATGGGCGCCCTCTCTAGTGGCCCAATTCCTCCATGTTTAGATCTGGAAGCGTCCTCGCTTCTGCAAGCAAATGAGGAAATTTGCATTGCATTCTGCAATATACCAGATATAAAAAGTATGCAGAACATAAATCAAATGCTAGAAATGGCAGAATAACAATAATATAACCAACATAATCTCCACAATAACACATAAATTATATAAGAACAACAACAAAAATAACACTTTGATTCAGAAAGCAATGTTCACAAGCCTCTTCGAGGGGGCAACCTCCAGTTGAGCAACGCTCTGTTAAAATAATCTTCAAGTTAGGGTTTTCATACCCTCGACCCTTATTTATACTAAATATGTCTATCAAGAGAAGCATCTAGAGGAAGATCCTTCTAGAAGAGGAAGCTTCTATTAGGTCTTCTTACATCTTCTTTATTCTATTTTATTGAAAGGCCTTATTGATATTGACCTTTATTACATCCGAATATATTGATCTACCTATGTGTGGGTTAGGACCCTAACATGTCCGCCCCCTTAAAAACAACCTTGTCATGAAGGCTTGAGATGTGGAAACTGCTGCAGAATGGTAGTTGGTTCCCAAGTGGCATCTGTTGGAGTCGTATCTTTCCACTGGACTAGCACTTCC